>JAAGEH010000197.1:719092-770149 GCA_011751065.1 Lasiurus cinereus | reverse complement strand
GACTTGTAAGTCTATTTCTTTTACCAGATGTGGGAAGTTTTCAGTCATTATTTCTTTAAACAGGTTTTCAGTATCTTGCTCTCTCTCTTCTTCTGGCACCCCCACAATTCTGATGTTGGTACGCTTGAAGCTGTCCCAGAGGCTCCTTACATTATCTTCACATTTTTGGATTCTTTTCTCTTCTTGCTTTTCCAGTTGAATGTTTTCTGCTTCTTTATATTTCAAATTTTTGACTCGATCCTTGCCTTTCTCTAGTCTGCTGTTAGTACTCTGCATAATAGTTTTCATTTCAGTCAGTGTATTTATTATCTTCTCTTGGGTCTCACTAAATTTATCCATCTTTTCTAGCATATTCTTGCAAAACCTTATAAACGTGGTTTTGAACTCTATATCCAGTCGTTTTTTTTCCTCCATTTCTTTTGCTTGTAATCCCTTCCCTTGTCTCGGCATTTTCACTGTGCCGGGGAAACTTCTGTGCTGGATTCAGCCGCAGAAGCCTCGGTTGAGCTTGGGAGGGTGGAGTCTCAGGGCGTAAGGGACTGCCTTGCCTTCCAGTCGGCCCCGCCCTCCACGGCCCCTGAGTCTCCCGTGACTGGGTAATGGCTGGAGCGGTCCTTGTGCGCGCGCACCCGCAGCGCCTCTAACCGCTGCCCCTCCGGCTCCCTTGCGAACCAGGACCACTCGAGTCTAGGTCCCCAGGGTTTTGCCCAAAACAGGGGCTCAGTGGACTCAGAAGTGGCGCAGTTGGGAGGGTCTGTCTCCCGCCCACTCGCGAAAGCCAGCGGCACAATCAGCAATCCGTCCTCCGCGTGGTGCCGTGCGCGACCAGACCTCCGATCCTTTGCAACTCCCCTAAATTTCCGTGCACTTCTCCCTTTTCACAGTCCAAACTCCCCCCGTATGAGTTTCGGCTGGATCTGGGGTTTAGTGTCGTAAGATAAGGGGTTCAATGCCGTTGGGAGTCTCTGTTTCCCTCCCGCCAGAGAAAGCCAGCCAGGTACTCCGGCACCGCTCTCTCAGCGCGCTCGTCTCCGTACCTCAGCTTTTTGCAGCTCCTCTGGGTCTCCGTGAGCCCCTCTCTTTCCCTCTAGTTGTAGAACTTCCACTCAGCCAGCTTTCCTGTGGTTCTGGATGATGTCCGTTCTGTCTTTTAGTTGTAGTTTTGAAATTGTTGTGTGAGGCAGCAGTGTAGGTGTTTACCTATGCCGCCATCTTGGATTCTCCGAGAGCCAAACTGCGCCACTTCTAACTCCACTGAACCCCAGTTTTGGGCGAGACCCTGGGGACCCAGACTCATACAGGTCCAAGAGCGTAGGGGAACTGGAAAGGCAGTCTAGAGGCACTGTATGCATGCGCACAGGGATGGCTCTAGCAATTACTGAGAGACACATGAGACCCAGGGGCCGTGTAGGTGGGGCTGACTGGAAGGCAAGGTGGTCCGCTAAGCCCTAAGACTCCATCCCACCCAAACTCAACAGAGAAGTTTTTGCAGTTTTGCAAGTCTTGTATCATAAGACTGATTCCAACACAGAAGTTCTCCTGGCATAGCAAAAATGCAGAGACAGAGGAACAGATCACAAATGAAAGAAATGGAGGAAAACAAACCACTGGATATAGAGTTCCAAATCAGGGTTGTAAGGTTTTTCAAGAATTTCCTAGAAAAGATGGATAAATTTAGTGAGACCCAAAAGAAGATGAAAAAGGACCAACTAGAAATTAAACATACACTGACTGAAATAAAAAATATTATACAGAGACCTAACAGCAGACTAGAGGAAGGCAAGAATCAAGTAAAAAATTTGAAATATAAAGAAGCAGAAAACACTCAACTGAAAAAGCAAGAAGGAAAAAGAATCCAAAAATGTGAAGATAATGTAAGGAGCCTTTGGGACAACTTCAAGCGTACCAACATCAGAATTATGGGGGTGCCAGAAGAAGAGAGAGAGCAAGACACTGAAAAACTATTTAAAGAAATAATGACTGAAAACTTCCCACATCTGATGGAAGAAATAGACTTATAAGTCCTGGAAGCACACAGAACCCCAAATAAAAGGAATCCAAAGAGGACCACACCAAGACACATCATAATTAAAATACTAAGAGCAAAAGACAAAGAATATTAAAAGCAGCAGTTAATTACCTACAAGGGAGCGCCCATACGATTGTCAGCTGATTTCTCAATAGAAACTATGCAGGCCAGATGGGAGTGTCAAGAAATATTCCATGATAAATAGCAAGAACCTATAACCAAGAATACTCTATCCAGCAAAGCTATCATTCAGAATTGAAAGGCAGATAAAGAGCTTCACAGATAAGAAAAAGCTAAAGGAGCCGAGACCGGTTTGGCTCAGCGGATAGAGCATCGGCTTGCGGACTGAAATGTCCCAGGTTCGATTCCTGCTGGGGGCATGTACCTTGCTTGCGGGCACATCTCCACAGTGGGGTGTGCAGGAGGCGGCTGATCGATGTCTCTCTCTCATCGATGTTTCTGACTTTCTATCTCTCTCCTTTCCTCTCTGTAAAAAATCAATAAAATATATTTTAAAAAAAGAAAAGAAAAAGCTAAAGGAGTTCATCACCACCAAACCAGTATTATATGAAATGCTGAAAGGTACTCTTTAAGAAGAGAAAGAAGAAAAAGATAACGATAAAAATTATGAACAATAAATACATATCTATCAACAAGTGAATCTAAAAATTAAGTGAATTAAAAATCTGATGAACAGAATAAACTGGTGAATATAATATAATCAGGAGCATAGAAAGGGAGTGGACTGAAAATCCTCAGGGAGAGACTGGACAAAAATCATACACCTATGGATGAAGTCAATGCGAGGGGAGGTAAGGGTAGAGGGAGGGATGGGAGCCGGGTGGAGGGGAGCTATGGAGGGAAAAAAAGAGAAACAAATGTAATAATCTGAACAATAAATATTTAATTTAAAAAAAAGCTCTTGCTGGCGCTAGTTGCATGCATGTGTTATCTGTCATTGTTGATTGTGAATTTGGTTGACACTTCTATTATAGAGAGAGGGCAAATACTAATATTAAAATATTTCTTCTAATTAATTTTTTCAATGTGCACGAATTCATGCACCTGGCCACTAGTATGACTATAAGCCTAGGAATGCCATGGACTGCAGGAAGTTACCAGAAGCCAAGAGAAAGGCCTGGAACAGACTCTCTATCAGAGCCTCCAGAAGGAGCCATCCCTGACCACACCCTCCAGATCTGTGACAGAATAAATTTTGTTGTTTTAAGTCTCCTGGTTTGTAGTCATTTGTTCTGGCAGTCCCAGGACACAGAGTGGTAAAAAGTGGTAGAGAGAGGCTCCAGGATCAGGTTCCCTCAGGCTCCTGGAGAAGCGTCTCTCCTCCAGTGCCCTGCCACCTGAGAGGCTGACCAGGTGTTGGAAGTATGCATACACCACTCTGACCCCTATCTATTTGTTACCTCTCTCTCTCTCTCTCTCTCTCTCTCTCTCTCTCTCTCTTTCTCTCTCTCTTTCTCTCTCTAGCTAGGCAAGGGACTTTATTAACCTTGTTTAAAACTTTATTTTCAGCCTTCCTCAGCTTAATTAGCTGCATAGAATAAATTGTGAGCTGCAGCATACAAAGGATTTATTTGGTCTTAAAAATATCAGCGATCTTCCCTGCTAGTGTTGGTCAATGGTTAGAGCATCTTCCTTTCAATGAAGGGTCACAGGTTCGATTTCTGGTCAAGGGCATGTACTTGGATTGCAGATTTGATCTCTGGCCTTGGTCAGTCGGGGCATGTGCAGGATGCAACCAATAAATGTCTCTCTCATATCAATGTTTCTTTCTCTCCCTCTCTCCCCATCCCTTCCACTCTCTAAAAATCAATGGAAAAAATATCCTCAGTTGAGGAGTAACAACAAAAAACATACACAGCCTGGCTGGCATGGCTCAGTGGTTGAGCATCGACCTTGAAACAGGAGGTCAAGGTTTGATTCCCGGTGAGGGCACATGCCCAGGTTGGGTGCTTGATCCCCAGTGGGGATGTGTAAGAGGCAGCTGATCAGTGCTTCTCTCTCATTGTTGATGTTTCTATTTCTTTCTCTCCCTTCCTCTCTAAAATCAATAAAATCATTTTTAAAAACACACATAAACAAAATATCAGAGATCTGCCAGGCTGGTGTGGCTCAATTGGTTGACCGTCTTCCCATGCACCAGAAGGTTACCAGTTGGATTCCTGGTCAGGGCACATGCTTGGATTGTGGGGTCAGCCTCTAGTAGGGGATGTAGAGGAGGCAGCTGCTCAATGTTTCTCTCTCTCCTTCCTTTCTTCTCTATGAAATCAATAAAACATATAAAAATTTTATACATGTATATATCAGAGATCTGATCTGATCAGCTCTAGAAACCAAGTGACATGATAATGCAGTCACAGTATAAATGAACAGCTCTAAATTCCCTTTTCAAGCCTGACCATCTTTAGAAGTTAACTAGATTCTGTTTGCCTCATTCTTGGAAGCTCCTCTGGCTGAAAGCATCCAGCCATGTGGATTCCCCAGAGCCTCCTGCAGTGTAGGGCCAATAGCCCCTGAGGTGGCCTGGAGAGCTTCTGGAGATCACAAGGAAACTGGGTACCCTTGGCTATTTAGATGGGGTTGCGCTGTGTGCTGGGGTTGGCCACCTGCTTCAGGGGATACTGGCCAACAGAGAGCATATTTAACCATGCTTTGGGAACCAGGTGCTCAGACAGATGGGGTGAGGTTGGCGTGCATGTGCTGGTCATCTTATGCTATTCAGGGCAGTCAGACTTCTCTCCTAAGGATACAATGACATGGAACTAGCAGTAGCAGATAGCTGAAATGTAAAAAGTCATCTAGCACAGCTTCTATCAGATGATGGTAGAAGGTAGCTCCGTCTTTCATTTGGCCCTTCCTGGTGTCTCTGGGCTTTGCTTTCAAGCTGTGTGTGGACCTTGCAAAGCTCAGCCCCCCACTTCCCACTCAGAACCCTCATACCTGTCCCAGACAGCCAGGGCTTATACAAGGCAGAGATGATGAGGTGGGGGCAAGTTGCATTGCTCACAGCATCATGCTCTAGCCCTGTGACATGGTGTCCAGATGCAACCCAAAGGGAGGTGTGCAGCCAGGCTGAGCTACATACCCAGCAAGGCTCCACATTTCTGTTGCTCCACCCAGTGCACCCAGGGTAGAGCGAGGAAGGGAGAGAGAGGAACATCAATGACGAAGAGAATTATTCATTGGCTGCTTCCTGCATGCCCTCTACAGGGGATTGAATCCACAACCTGGGTATGTGCCCTGACTGAGAATCAAACTATGACCCCCTGGTTCATGGGTCAATGAAGCACACCTGTTGGGCATATTTTTTTATTGGTTTTTAGAGAGAGGCGGAGAGAGAGAAACATCGATGTGAGAAACTGATTGGTTGCATCCCTCACCCACCCTGACCAGGAATCGAATCCACAACCTGGGTGTATGCCCTGATTGGAAATTGAACCTGCCACCTTTTGGTGTACGAGATGATGCTCCAACCAATTGAGCCACACCAGCCAGGACTTACTAGCTCATTCTTCCTCCTGGAGTGTCAGCTTGAGATTCCCTGTTGTCAGCTCTCCCCAACTATCCAGTCTCAGGGGCTTAAAACAACAAATTTTTTCCTTATAGTTCTAGAGTCTAGAAGTCTCAGATAAGGGTATGGACAGGGTTGGATCCTTCTGGAGACTTTGAAATAGAAACCTGTTCCAAGCCTTGCTCCTGGTTTCTAGGGGTTGCCAGGAACCCTTGGGGTTCCTTAGCTTGTGGTTCTATCACCTCGATTTCTCTTCCCATCCCTATCTATCTCTCTTTTCTTCTTATAAGGACATTAGTAATTGGATTTAGGAATTTCCCTAAATTCAGGATGATCTTGTCTCAAGAGCCTTAACTAATTACATCTACAAAAACTCCATTTTCAAACAAGGCCGAATTCTGAGATTCCAAGTCAGCCCAGCACAGGGTTGAGCTGCTTCACTTTCTGTTCCAGGTCTATCTCATAGCCTTGCAGCCACTTGCGATTCTCTCCAGATGCTCCCATCCATTTCTCAGCCCATGACCCCAACTGAGCAGGTGTGTCACTTCATGTTTGGGGAACTGATTCTGGAAATGCTGCTCACGATTTTCCTCCCCTCTGCTGTTGAGCAACACCTGAGGAGCACACCCCCTTACCTCACTGACTCTTGCATCCAGGACCAGGCATAAGAAGGCCCCTCCCCACAGGATACTCTGTAGCCTGGGGTCTTCTTCTGGGAGAGTCCAGAGGTCCTTGGTCCTGGCTGGCTGTGGAGTGACTCTGAGCTTCTCAGCTGTGGATAGTCACTTCCTGGGGTGGGCACTGGTCCTAGAGTATGCCCAGGGAAGCCCAGCAAGCAGGACTCCAGCCATCAGGGCCCACTGGCAGACACAGGCAGGCAACATATCCCAGAGCAGGTGCCGTGGACTGAAATGTGTCCCCCAAATTCACATTTGGGAAGCCTTAATTCCCAGTATAAGTACTGTATACGTAGGGATGGGGCCTTTGAGGAAGTGATTAAGGTGAAATGAGGTCATAAGGGTGGGATTCTGATCCAGTATGGCTGGTGCCCTAATGAGAAGAGGAAGAAGAGAGAGTCCTTTTCACACACACCCAAGGAAAGACAATGTGAGGACATGGCGAGAAGGTGGCCATCTGCCACCCAGTTAGTGGGCCCTCACCAGAACTCCACCCTGCTCCCAAACCTCTAGAACTATGAAAAATAAGTTTCTGTTGTTTATGCTGCCTAGTCTCTGGTACTTTATTATAGCAATCTGGCCTAGGATAGAGGGTTGTTTTGGAAGTAGGGGTCAGGGAAGACTCCCTGAGGAAGTGTATGAGCTGAAATCCAGGTAATGAGAAGAGCTCCAGGGAAAGTTCTAGAAAAGGGTGGCGTGGGTTCAAGGACCTAGAGGCAGAAGGAAGGGTCTTGTGGGAAGTTGGGTTTGTTAGGAAAAGAGTCTGGATTGTGAATGAGACCCCTCCTGTCACTGGGCAACCTCAGGCCTGTTGTCCCTCGGTATCTCAGTTTCCTCGGTTGTAAAATGGAGGTTAAGCCCTGTCTCCCCTGCTGAGAGCTGCAGCAAGGCCTCATTCAGGGTGGGCTCCCAGCTGGCTGGCAGGTCTGGGGTCTCATTCTTTGGGAGAGAGGCCCACATGATCCAGCTGTGCTGAGCTCAGACCCCGAGGGACCCTTCACACATCCCAGCCGGAAGGTCTGTGCTCAACAACTGCACCAACAGGGAAACAAACGTGCTCCCAGTGGACCCTCTGATTCAGCCGGGGCCAGGAACTTGGCAGCAACCACAGAGCCTGATTAAAGGCATTCCGAGACTCACTCGGTGTTTGTGTATCTGGTTCTGTATTTACACTTTGGGAACGAATAAGGAGGCAGCTGGGGAGTATCTCACTCAGTTTGGAGGGTGAGGGGGGGTGGTGGTGACTCAGCCTGGAATCCTTGCTGGGCCACAAGCCTGTGATGCTTTCATTCATTCCCTCATTCATTCATTATTCCCTCCCTCACTAAGCAGATGTGTGATTCAAAACTCCAGTGTCCCTGGCATTCTTCTGGGGGTTGGCTGGGCTCCTCACCATGGAGCCTTTGGTTGGCATGAGGGTAGGCTGTGATGTAGGACCAGGGCAGCAACATTAATAAGAATTAACTCAAAGTCTCGAAGTGGAGCAAATATAGGAACTAAATCTAGAAGGAAACATAAGTGTAACTCTTCTTGGCCTTGGATTTGGCGATAGCTTTTTGGATATGACTCTAAAAGCACAAACAACAAAAGAAAAATAGGTTAATTGGACCCTATCAACATTTAAAACTTTCGTGCATCAAGAGACTATCAAGAAAGTAAAAACTCACAGAATGGGGGAAAATATTTGCAAACCATATAGTTGATAAGGGATTAATATTCAGAAATACAAAGAACTCCTATGCCGAAACTGATTTGGCTCAGTGGATAGAGCGTCAGTCTGTGGACTGAAAGGTCCCAGGTTCAATTCCGGTCAACAACTGATCGATGTTTCTAACTATCCCTCTCCCTTCCTCTGTAAAAAATCAATAAAAATACATTAAAAAAAAAATCCTATAACTCAACATAAAAAAAAGACAAACCCAGTTTAAAGTGGGCAAAGGACTTGACAGACATTTCTCCAAAGATGATAGACAAATGACCAACAAGCCATGAAAAGGTGCTCAACATTACTAGTCACCAGGGAAATGCCAACCAAACCCACAATGAGATAAGTCACATCCATCAGGATGGCTACTGTTACAACAGCAGAAACCAACAAGTATAGGCAAGGGTGTGGAGAAATTGGAGCTCTTACGTAGTATTAGTGGGAATGTAAAGTGGTACAGCCACTATGGAAAACAGAATGTATGTTCCTCAAAAAATAAATTACAGCCTAAACCGGTTTGGCTCAATGGATAGAGCGTCAGCCTGTGGACTGAAAGATCCCAGGTTCAATTCCAGTCAAGGGCATGTACCTTGGTTGTGGGCACATCCCCAGTGGGGGGTGTGCAGGAAGCAGCTGATCAAAGTCTCTCTCTCATCGATGTTTCTAACTCTCTATCCCTCTCCCTTCCCCTCTGTAAAAAATCAATAAAATATATTTTAAAAATAAAATAATAAATAAATAAATTACAGAGTTACCCTATGACCTGGCCATTCCACTCCTAGGGATATATACCTAGAGATTTGAATAGGGACTCAAACAGATACTGTATACCTATGTCCACAGGAGCACCATATTCACAATTGCCAAAAGGTGGAAACAGCCTAAGAGTCCCTCAGTAGATGTAGGATACACACAATGTGGTTCATCCACACAATGGAACTTTATTCAGCCATGAAAAGGAGTGAAGCATTGACACATAGTACATGGAGATGAACCTAGAAAACATTGTGCTGAGTGAAGGAAGTCAGACACAAAAGGCCACACACTGTGTGATTCCAACTATATGAAGTTGCAAAACAGGCAAATCCCTGGAAACAGAAAGTGGCTTAGTGTTTGCTGGGGTGGGGGGAGGGAGATGGGAAGGGGCTGCTAATGGGAATGCAGTTTCCCTTTGGGTTGACAGAAATGTTCTGTAACTAAGAAGAGGTGATGGTTGCATAACATTGTGAATGTACTAGATGTCATTGAATTGTATATGTTAAAATGGTTTGTTGTATATTATTGGAACTTTGTTTGGATAAAAAAATATATATATGTTTAAAAAGAGAGTGAAGAGCCCTGACCAGGTTGCTCAGTTGGTTGGAGCAACATCCCCTACACCAAAAAGGTTGTGGGTTCAATTCCCAGTCAGGACACATACCTAGGTTTTAGGTTCAATCCTTGGTCGGGCACAGAAAGGAAGCAGCTGATTGGTGTTTCTCTTTCACATCGATGTTTCTCTCTCCTTTTCTCTCTCTCTCTAAAATCAATAGAAACATATCTTCCGATGAGGATTAGTGAAAAAAAAAAAAAAGAAAAACTATGTTGGGCCTTCCTTTTGGGGCACCTGCTGGTACAGCCATCTCCCTCAGAGCCCTGGTTTCCAATCCTTTACATAGTGGGTAAGGGGAGAACTGGTGAGAGACAGCATGACCCATGGACACGTGGCATGAGTGGTCACTACTATCTCTTGTAGCCACAGGGTGGAGGCTGGGGTGTCACAAGTCAGAGCTGGTGACCCTCAGTCCTCTCCCTGGAATAACTAGGCCCAGGGTGTTTGGTGCTGTCCTCCATGGCCTCAGTGAGGTATTCATATCCATGCACATGTCATCTCAACTGAGTAGTATAGGGGGAGGGCCCAGTGTGGGGAATGGAGCCCAGGAGGGGCTGTCTACCATCTGAAACTCACTACCTGCTGCCCAAGCTGAACCTGGGAAGGAAGCTGGAGGGATGTAGCCAGACATACTGGGTGAATACACCTGTCAGAGAATGGTGGCCCCAGAAAACCCACCATGGCTCCATAAGACTCAAAATTAGATCTTATTAGGTGGTCTTGTGGCTCTCTGCATGTGTCCCCATGGCTGCTGGAACACCTGGAGAACCTGGTGAAGCTCCGGTCTTTCCCTTCCAGAGCCACTCCCAAAGGTGGCTTGAACCAGGGTGTGCAAATCCCGCTGGGTCCCAGTCAGTGCTCGGTCCCAGAAGCATCATGTGCCTGAGTGGCAAGGGGCCAATGTGTGCTCTTTGCTTCCCTCTCATGGGTGGTTCTCAGATTGGGCCTCTACACTCGAACAGCTAATCTGTTCTTTCTTGAGCTTCAGTGTCCTGGGGGTAAGGGTCCCATGTGGGCACAGGAGAAACATGGTTCCTGCCTGGGACCCTCAGTGTGTCCAACTCTTGTTCCTGTCCTCACATGTCACCTTATTTTCACTTGTTTCCCATGTGTGCTGAACTCTTCCATTGTGCCAGGGTCCTTATGGGGCCAACAATCTGATGGAATAAGACAGACAGACAGACCTCAGGTAATTTTGTTGAGGAGTGACCCCATGGGGGTGAGGTGCTCAGTGTTGGGCTAGCCCAGTGGGAAGAGCCTCATAGAGGAGGTAGCACCAATGAAAAGGCCTCACAGCAGCAGCCATTGCAATTGCGGAGCCTGGTAGTCGGGGGAAGCAAAGGGCCAGACTGTGAAGCCTTTGTGGTGAGAGGGGCAAACAGGCCTGTCCAGAGCACACAACTTCTCGCTGGCCCAACCTAGCTTTCCAGGACAGAGCTCAGCCTTAGCACACTGACTCCCCTTAATCTCATTAGAAGGCCCACCATTTGGGCCTGATCAAGGCTGACTTGTCTAGAGAGTGAAGCCTGGGAAAGGCTAACAAGTGGGGGTGTCACTATAGCCGGTTGAAACAGGGGTCAGGGGACTGAGGCTGGGGAGTGCCCTAAAGAAGCGGCTGCATCCATCACACCACATCTTCCCAAGGCCACTGGTCCCTCCCTGTTCCCTGTCCTTGTGGTCTCCACTCTACCCAGGCAATGGATGCTGCTACCTGTGCTGAGGGAGTTGTGATCAGCAAGGATGTGGGCCCTGACAGAAGCTGGGGTTATACCCCACCCCTGTAGGGGTCCTCTCAGCAAGGTGGGACTGAGGAAGGCTGGAGAAGTCACCATTTACACAGGGCTCTCTACAGGGGAGTGGGTGTTGGGCAGAGACAGATGAGAAGGACATTTTGCATGTGCTGAGATGGTAAGGGGAACAGAGGGGCCCTGGGCTGAGATGAGGAAACTGGTGGGGGTAACTGAGGGCCAGAAGGGGCTGTGGCCCCAGAGGTAGTTCTTAAGAGGTGGAAGCAGAGCTCAAACACAAGGAGGGAATGGGGTGGGTCTCGGGTCTGAGGTTACCTGTGCCAAGGAATGAGTGGGGGCCCTAGCCTGTGTTATTCCTCATAAAGGTGAGAGGGACACAGTGAGGTATTCATGTCAGAGACAGAACCTGCGCTGGGCCCCGCAGACTCTTGAAAACCACCTGGGTAGGAACAGAGCAAGGTCAGCCTCTCCTAGTTCCACACAGATTGCAGGAAACAGCTGTTTACCTGAGTTAGGTGCTCTGCTGAGTGGGTGGCCAGTTTCCAGGCTTCACTTTCCCTTCAGTGTCTAAGGCCAGTTTCCCCCCCCTCCCCCCCGGAAGCTGGGCACTAGTTGGGAAGTGGGTTGTATAGGTGACCAGCTGGTGTAGGCCACTAGAAGCTATTGGTGAGGGACCACAAGTGGCCTTATTGTGTGCACAGAGTTGACCCTAGCAACCGCCCCAGCTGGGAGAGCGACACCACCCCTTCCTGCATGCCCAGCCAACCGCCACTTGTTCATGATACCTGTCTCCCGCAGCAGTGTGATGGGCTACAGGTGGTGCTGCCTGGGCCAGGGCATGTGCTCTTGTTCCCAAAAAGTGGAATCAGCTGCTTGAGAGAGAAGTCACGATTGCTGGGCCAGGTCCGAGGCAGCCATTGCTGGTCAGGGAACTTCGGGCTTCTGGTTCTGAAGTGGGAGAAGTCCCCAGTTGAATGAAAGGCAGAGGACTGCAGGTATTCTGCCAGCCCAGATGAGAGCCAACCACTGGGGCCAGTCTTTGTGAGGCAGAGGGACAGGCAGAAGGAGCCTGGGGCTTCGGGTAGGACCCTTGAACTCAGGCAGATCTGCTAGTCTTATGTGTGCCGGAGGATCCACATCCTGCACTTTGAAAGTCAATGTTACACTTCTGAGCTGACCCCTCTGATTCAGGCCATTGGAAATAAGCTTTCTCTTGTGTCTGTCCAGGCATCATTTTGCAGCCTCTGGCCTGTGCCCAGTAACAAAGCCTTTGGCCACGATGAGAAATGGCTCCCCCGGGTGGGTGAGAGGCTGCTTTCTCGGGCTGTAGGCTCCAGGCCTGCTCTGTACTCTCACTCAGTCACAAACCTGCCCTGTCAGCCAGCAAAGAAAGCTCCCCAAGGTTCACAGAGTCCTGGGGAAGATCTCTTGTGACACCTTGGGTTTCTGATTCTGCCTTTTTGGATGGAGAGACACTTGGCTTCTTTGAAAATCTGAGTCATGGAGTCCTACACCCTCTGTGATTGGTGCTACTGACACCACCACATGGGTCTTTTCCAGGCAAGGTGTGCTGAGGATGGGGGGGGGGGGCGCGCCACCCAAGCCCTCACTGCAGCTGCGGGTTTCTCTTACAGCTCCAGCTCCAAAAGTCCCAGTACCTGCAGCTGGGCCCAAGCCGTGGCCAGTACTACGGTGGGTCCCTGCCCAATGTGAACCAGATTGGGAGCGGCACTGTGGATTTACCATTCCAGGTGAGCAATCCCCCACACACTCTTCCCACACTGCCTTCCTATGGAAGCTTGCCCTGGCCTCCCACCTGGGGCACATCCATTCTGGGCAAATTTGTATGTGTGACGGCTGCTTTGGACAGTCAGAGTCAGCATACTATTGCTGCAGCCCTCCCACCCCAGACCCTCCTACTCCTTTCCTGTCCCTGGGATGGCCTAGCCAGGCCTTGCCCAGATTCCCCCTCGCCAGTCCCCTGTCAGCATCAACAGACCCTGCAGCAAGGCCTCAGTCTGGCTGCGAGTGTTTCAGCAGCCACTACACCTGTTGGCCGTCTGTGCAGCAGCGGGAACCGCTTAGGGCCTCTGGGGCTTGGCTCCATCAGCCTCACTAATCCTCAAGCCCAGAGGTTCTCAGAAGGAGGCCCTGAGACCTGACCCCACTTGTCTGCAAATGTTTCTTGGCAGAGACCTATATAGCATGGCTCCCGCAGGCCACAAGGCCGCCATGCACATTCTTATCATAAATAGCGAGAGATAAAACTCACCACCTGGGCGCAGTGCCAGCCTCTTCTCTGGGGCTATGCCTGACCCTGTTCTACAGGTGGAAGTGGAAGCAAGGTGGGCCAGGGAGCCAGGGCTGAGAGCCAGGCCACTCCAGCATGGTGTCTGCTCTGCAGGAACAGGTCCATGGACTGTCACACTTTTGTCCCATTGCTGTGACAGGGCCCCAGAAACAATCACATCTGTCCACATGCTGATAGGCCAGATGGAACTTGGGCTGGTCCTCAGGGAGCTTAGCTCCTACCTGAGTAATCCACCAACTCCTACTTCTCCCATAATAATGCTGCCAGAATACAGCAGGCCACTGGGCAGGGTCCCCCAGGTTGGCTCTGGGTCTGTCCTGCTCAACTCTGGGCCCCTGGGGTATGGTCTCTTTGAACAGCCTCATGAGAACAGATACATAGAGCTGTCCAGCTGACCAAAACCTGACCTCTTTGTCAGGGTACTTCCTCCTCCCTGGCTCTCCCCCTTCCTCTATCTTCCTGACCCTCCTCCTTGGAGGGGAACATCTCTATGGGCACCCAAGCTGGCCCTGCCTGGGTCACCGTGGCTTCAGGGCTAAGGGTGCAGGGCCTGCTGGGTCCCAGGGCTAAGGGTGAGGCTGGAGCATCTCAGAGTCTGGTTCTTTGCATTCTAGCCCAGCGGATTTCTGGGGGATGCCTTGGCAGCGGCTCCTGTCTTTCTGGTAAATGAGCCCTTGGGCTGAGGCTATTGGTGTCCCCAGTGTGGCTGCCCTCCTGGCCTGGTGGGAGGTGTCCTGTCTGACAAATGGAAACTGATTTGCTCTGCACCTCCTATCCCCCGTCCCCCCGCCCTCATCCACCCACCCCTGACAGTGTGGTCACATGGAGAGATCCCACCCAAGAATTCAAGCATGTGCACCAACGCTGCATGTTTGTTCCCATGACACAGGCACACAAGTGTCCACAGATTCTAGACTCGGCCTGGTGAGCTGGGCTGTGGCCAGGCCGAGCTTCTCTCTGCCTCTGGCTCTGCTTCAGCCACCTCAGTTTTCCCCCTGCTCCCCAGGCATTCTGAGAGGAGATGAATGGCCTCTGCTCTCTGGTGTCCCTGCTGGAGGGTGGCCAGTAGTACCCAGTACTACAATGGGTACCTGCCATCTCCCAAGCTGGCAGGTCTGTGCTAGTTCAGAGAGACAGGGATCCTGGACACTGGAGGGCAGTCAGACCTGAATTGCAAGTGAGGTGTTTGGATACATGGGGAAGAGCAGGGTTTCAGCCACTTTTTGCCCTACTTCCTAGATAAGAGAGGAATGTCCAAGGACCAGATGGCTAGGAAGCGGGGCAGGCTGTGTCCAGAGCTGGCTAAAGTTACCAGTCTTACCACAGTCATATGGCAAGAAGCCCCACGGTGCTAAGGATGGCAGAGAGCAGGCTCCTGAGGACCCCAGGGGCATGAAGCTGGGAGAGGGAGTGGGGCCTGGCCCGGGACCTCATTCCAGGTCCAGGTGCTGGAAGAAGCCCTATTCTGCCCAGCCATGGGCTAAGGCCCCAAAAAGTGCCTGCACTCGGCTCATTGTGTTGCCAGGATGTGGTGGAGAGCACTGGAGGCTGCATCTCAATTGAGGCTGACCCCGGGCTCAACAAGGAGTCTCCAGGGAGCCAGCACTTGGCCAGGTGGCCCTTGACATCCTCGGCTAGAGCCTTGGGCTGTCTCTTGGCAGCCCCTCTGGGGATGACGTAGGTGGGAAAAGGAGGCCAGCCAGGCCCAAGAGAGAAGGCGGAGGCCTGTCTGCACCTGGTGAGGCTAAGCAGGTGGGGGATGGGAGGTGGGGACTGCTCAGGCCGTCTGCACCCCTGGCACCCTGGCCAGCACTGGCCCCGAGCTTGTGTCATTCTGCCTGGCCTGTGCATGCCTGCCGTTCTGCACGCCTGCCATTTCAGCACCCAGGGTCCTCAACTTGCCCCCAACCCCATAGTGCTTAGGAGGCCAGAGCTGGTCAAAGAAGGAATCGCTCTAGGTTGCCTCATGGTGGCCAATGTTGTCTCAGGAGTGGGAGGCCATGAGGTCAGACCCTGGGACAGTCTACAGCTGATAACCATTTTGGGTTCCTCTCATTTTTATTTTTTCCATCTCCTTCTCTTCCTCCCGCCTCCCCCAGACACCCTTCCAGTCCTCAGGCCTGGATACCAGCCGGACTACCCGGCACCATGGGCTGGTGGACAGAGTATACCGGGAGCGCAGCCGGCTCGGCTCCCCACATCGCCGGCCTCTGTCAGTGGACAAACATGGACGGCAGATATCCTTTTCCCAGAGAACTTGGGCAGGGGGGCAGGGCCCTGATGGTGATTGCAGGACCCTGAGTTCGTCTAACTAATGGAGCTACCAGCTCTGGGGATGAATTGGGGCCACCCCAGTGGACTTCCCAGAGGAGGCAGTGAGGCAAGCTGAAGAACCTTTGGCTAGGTGGGGACTGAGGGACACAGGGAACAAGGATGCAGCAGTGACCGCTGGAGCATGCAGCCTGAGGTGAGAATTGGGGAAGGTGATGTTGAATCATATTGCACTTAGATGCCCAGCTGGGCAGTGGGGCCCAGGAAGGCTGTGAGCAGAGTGACTTTACAATAAGGCTATGTTGCTATACCCCTCTCAAAACACAAAATTCCTGTCTATATCTTAGCCAAGCAGAGAGAGCGTCAGGAGTTCCCCCCGACCTTGGCCACCCCTTGGTGCTCAGCCAGCCAGCCTCCTCCCACCCCCCAAAGTCTGAGTGCTGCTCTGGGACCCCCTGCTTCCTAGAACAGAGAAGTCTGTTCTTTGCTGGTTCTCATTTCCGTGGCTGGGGGAGCCCGACCAGCTGGGTCCCAGACAGAGCCCTCAGACCCTGGGATCCGCCCATCAGCCCAGAATTAAGAGTCATGACCTGGGTCATCTGAACTAGACTCCCTGCCATCCCCATGAGCCCCAGTTTCACAGCTGAGGCCCCTCTTGGAAGGGGTGTAGCCCGCACGTGTGCTCACAGGGGGTGAGTGCTGAGTGCTAGGTGAATGGGGCCACCCCTGGGGCCACTCGCAGCCAGGAAGGACCCCCCCTCCTTCCCGCCCTGCAGGCCCAGCTGTTTGCAGGTTCCCAGTAGCCTGGCCACTAGGTTTTTGGAGCTAGGATGGGGCTTGAGTCAACAGCGCCAACCCCTTAACTCACACTCAAGCGGACAGCTGCCCCTATGGTACTGTGTACCTTTCGCCACCCTCGGACACCAGCTGGAGAAGGTCAGTGACCCAGAGCCAGCCCCTAGCCCTCTTGTTTAAAACAAAACCAGAAATTCATCCTGGTTGTGTTTGCAAAATCAGTATGTAGTCACTTTAAAATAACAAAACTAAGAAGCATCCATCTAGGAGTTTTTAGAAATCAGCTCTATTTTTCTTTTTTAAGCAAAGCTGAGTTTATATTGGATATTCAGTGTTGTAACTTGCTTTCTTCCCCCCCCCCAATTTAATGTTGTGGTTTCCTACATTGCTAAACATTCATGAAAATGTGATTATAAAATGTAGTATACATTTATTGCTAGGAGATTAGGAAAATAAATAAATGCACCCAAAGGAGGAAAAAACACTCATAATGTCATTATCTAGAAAGGTCTAAAATAATAATAAGTATAAATACCTATAATAATACAGGTGATGGCTGCACCCAATGTGAATCCATTTAATGCCACAGAAGTATACACTTAAAAATGGTTAAGGCCCTGGCTGGGTAGTGCAGTTGGTGAGAGCATTGTCTCAATATGCCAAGGTTGCAGGTTCGATTCCCCAATCAGGGTACATACAAGAATCAACCAGTGAATGCATGGATGGGTAGAACAACCAACTGATGTTTTCTTCTCCCCTCCCCCCCCTCTAAAAATCAATAAATTTTTAAAAAATTAAACTATGAAAAAAATGGTTAAAATGGTAAAGTTTGTTATCCATACTTTACCACACACAGAAAATGTATAGGTGTATATGCAATTTCAGTAAAAAAAAAGTAAGGAAACTTAAAAATATATATGTGTATCATACAATATGTAATATATTTAACTCAATAGCATAATTAAATTCCCACCAAATACTTATCATATATCAGGTCCTATTCAACCATCAATACAGTAACTCATATAAAACACACAGAACATTGTGGAATAGGTGCTATTATCATTCCCGTTGTAGATGTAAGGAAAATGGACACAGAGAGGTCAGTGGTACCTCAAGATACGAGTGCCCTAACATACGAGATTTTTGAGATACGAGCCGTTGAGCGAGCGATTTTTGCTTTGAAATACGAGCAACATTTGAGATAGGAGTAATCGCACGGATCGGCCGGCTGCACATGACCCACCAGTTTACCGCGACTCGAGCGTCTCATAGTTTCCCACGCCTCAAGGTTACGGAACGAATTAAGCTCGTATCTCGAGGTACCACTGTACTTGCTCAAAGACACATATTTACGGGGTGGGGGTGGACCTTGACTGGTTCCTCACTGCTCAGCTGGCCCTGGAATCAGAGACTGGCTGATCCTTTAACCTGCTCTTCTCCCTTAACTAAGTTTCTTCCATGTCACTTTCAGTGTTTCAGTGTCTGGGTCATCCCCATTGGGTGCATGCAGCTCTTATTCTCATCCCAAATTGCTAGCTGTGCTGATGGACCTTTGCATGTCCACCCAGCTACCCTTGGGCACCCATAGTGTCCTGAGCAGCCGAGGGCTGTTCTAAAACCCCTCCCTTCAGGCACCTGCAGCTGGGGGCAGATTGCCCCTGACCCTGGTGCAGAAGATGGAGCTCTTGGCAGCATTTGGGCTGATTGGAACTAAACCCCCACCTACACACACACCCACACACCATTCCCTCCCCTTCTCACCCAGGGTCTGCATTCTTTCTGGGGTCTTCTCTGAACCTTATGTCACTGCCTCCTCTTTCTGCGCATCACACCTGGTTTGTAACTGAGTGTCCCAGAGGGTGGGGTTGCCCATTGGTGTTTGTCACCAAAGAAGAGCCAGTGATGGGCTAGAGGCTTATACCCACAAGGCTTGGCCACTGTGGGACCATTGGGCCCCCTCTCCAAAAGGTATCAGCAAGAAGGCTCTGTCCTTTCCCTAAAACAGAGAAGTGCACAGGGGGTAGGGAGATGGGAGGGGCTGGGGACAGACAGGCAGGTTAGGACAGATGGACATCTCTTCTGCAAACAGGCTTTGCAGACGAAAACCATGGTCATGATCACTCCTATGCTTCTTTTGAGAATAATGCTCAGGTGCAACAGCCCCACCCCCCCTCTGTCCCATCCGGTATGTCCTGGATCAAGTGGAGCCAGGACTGTCCTCCTTCATCATCCTTAAGGGCCCATGATCACTGTCTCTCTCCTCTCCCAGGACCAATTCTGACTCTGCCCTGCATCAGAGCACAATGACACCCACCCAGCCAGAGCCCTTTATGAGTGGGTCCCAGGACGCACACCAGAAAAGAGGTATGGGCCAGGTACCTGGGCATTTTTCCTCAGGTCAGGCAAGTCCAATGATAGTTCCTGTGCTCCCAGAGGTCACAGCTCATGGGACAGATTTTTGAAGAGAGATTCAGTTAGTGCTGTGGGACAAGGGAGGGACTCGGGGAAACTGCAGAGATAGTACTATTTGAATTGGATTTTGAAGAGTGTGTAGGTTTCTGGGCAGAGAAAGCAGTGCCTGTAAACACTCATTGCCTTCTGTTCATGGATTCAGCATGGCCACACAGTCTGGGGACCTTGTGTGTTTTTTTCAAATGTTGGGGACAGCAAGCTCAAGCAAAAGGGGAAGTTGTCAGCTCATAACTAAGCAGGCCACAGTAGATGTTCAATTTCAAGTAGAGCTTGACCAGAGGCTTTACACTGAGCCATATCCTGGCTGTGTTGCTTAGAACCCTCGTGGTCCATACCCTATACCAGTGGTCAGCAAACCGTGGCCCATGAGACACATGTGGTTCTTTGGCCCCTTGAATGTGGCTCTTCCACAAAATACCACAGCCTGGGCAAGTATTTTGAAGAAGTGGCGTTAGAAGAAGTTTAAGTTTAAAAATTTGGCTCTCAAAAGGAATTTCAATCGTTGTACTGTTGATATTTGGCTCTGTTGACTATTGAGTTTGCCGACCACTGCCCTAGGCCCATCCTGGCCTTGGTGGGTGGGGAAAAGGCTGGTTCTTGCCCAGCTCTTGCCCAAAGGCTCCTCTCTAACTGGGCCATGTACATAGCGCTGTGGCTGGGCAGATCTCCTCGGAGCCAGGCATGGGCAGCATCATCCAGAGAGGGGAATGCAATGCTTTGAGGCCAGCCCCAGGAAACACCATAGGGGCCTATTTGCCCCAAGACACCGAAACCAGAGAATTCATCATGTACAGTTAAAGCCCAAATTCTTATTGCTTTTTATTAGCAGTTCAGTGTGCAAGTGTGTAAAAAACAGGATTGTCCATCAGAACTTTACCCCTTGAAGGGGCTCTCTTTGCACTCTATCTTCCTGGGACCCTAGCTCATCAGGTAGTGAAGGTGAGATTGCAGAAGGAATTGTCTTTGTAATAAAAGCCAGGGTTCTAAATGTTCAGAAGCTATGAGGACAGGAGTGCCTGGAGCTTCCCTCCTGTTTCCTGTACTGGGAGGCAATTCTGAGGTGGCATCTCCATGGTGGGTCTCCCAAGAAATGTGGGCTTTTGGGGTAGGTGGGGCTCTGTGACTGTGGAAGAGAGCTGCAAGCCTGGAACCCCTGGCACTCAAGAGTCCAGTTGGCCTCAGAGTGTGGGGAAGTGAGACATGTTACCTGTCCTCATTCCTCCAGTAGGGGGCCAGACAGTGACGGCGTCAGAGCTCTCCCATTCCCCAGCCTGGCCCCTCTAGGTTTCAGGAAAGCGGGGTTGACCCATCTGGCTCTATTCAACACTTTGAGGGAGCTTCATCCTCCCAGAAGTAAAACCCTCATTCAGATTTGACCACTCATGCCAGTTGATTTAACACAAATGCAGGCCTGAACCTCCAACAGGCATGAAGAAATTGGGTCTCATCAAGAAAATGTTTAGGCCGAAACTGGTTTGGCTCAGTGGATAGAGCGTCGGCCTGCGGACTGATGAAGGGTCCCAGGTTCGATTTCGGTCAAGGGCATGTTTCTTGGTTGCGGGCACATCCCCAATGGGGGGCATGCAGGGAGCAGCTAATCGATGTCTCTCTCTCATCGATGTTTCTAGCTCTCTCTTCTTCTCCCTTCCTCTCTGTAAAAAATCAATAAAATATATATTTTTAAAAATGTTTAGTCTCACTGTTACCAAAAGGTCCAAGGAAAGGGGCCTTCAGGTGCAACTGGTTTCATGGCTTCAAATGATGCCCATCCAGTCTCTCAGAACTTCCCTTCCCTCCTCCTCTCTTCCCCTCTTTCCCTCCTCTAGGGTTGGCTGGCATTTCAACTAACTTAAGGGGCCACAGCTACCATGAGGCTCCACCCAACCCATCTAACACTGAGCAATGTGACAATGTGATGATGGCCCAAGAGGGAGAGTCAGATGTGCACAGGGCAGTGGCCATTCACAGGAGCCGGAGAGAAGTTCTCAGCTGTTCTCTATACCCTGCTATCTCCAAGGCTGAGTCTGTCCCATTGGGAGACTGTGAATGATACATGTCCTTAGCTCTAGAGCTTAAGTCACAGGTTCTCTGACTTTTTTATAATGTTTTTGCTTTGTTTTAATGAAACCCATTTTGTACTTTAGTACAATCCCCAGAAGTCACTATTGGGGCACACTACTATCACGGTTATGACTATATGTCAGGAAATGCCCTCCTGCTACCGCCAGGCAGTTGCAGAGATTCCCTTTCTGACTCTCCTTCTCCCCACACCTCACTCTAGTCTTACTACTAACAGTCCCAGGAATGGAGGAGACCACATCAGAGACGGACAAGAACCTTTCCAAGCAAGTATGGGACACCAAGAAGGTAAGAGCCTTTGGGCTTTTGGAAGTGGTTTCGTTCTTGGTCTTTTTTTAAGCACAGCCAAGCAAAGATGATGAAAGAACACATTGAAGGAGCTTCATCCTCCCTGAAGTAAAACCTTTACTCAGATTTGACCACTCATGCCAGCTGATTTAACACAAATACAGGCCTATTACACTGGTGAAAAGCATGTAAAGAATTAAATAACCCTGGCAGCGTGGCTCCGTGGTTGAGCATCAACCTATGAACCAGAGATCACAGTTTGATTCTGGTCAGGGCCCATGCCCGGGTTTTGGGGTGTGCAGGAGGCACCCAATCAATGATTCTCTGTCATTATTGATGTTTTTATCTCTCTCCCTCTCCCTTTCTCTCTGAAAATACAATTAATAAAAAAAGAAAGAAAACCCGTGCTTGCTTTCACAGTACATATACTAAAATTGGATAATATAGGGATTAGTATGGCTCCTGCACAAGGGTGACACAAGGACATCAGGGTCCCTGCACCTGAATATGGTGCTGCCATAAAGAAAGAGAAGATGGCTAGTGTTGGGGAAAGACCCTGACATCCTGGGAGTAAGAAGAAGGTGGCAGAGCCCAGCATCCTGGTGAGATTTTTTTTTTTAGTCTTCACCCATAGCTATTTTTTCCATTGCTTTTTAGAGAGAGTAGAAGAGAGGCAAGGAGGGGCACAGAGAGAGAAAAAGAGAAACAGAAGCATTATGTGAGGGACAACAATTTGTTGCCTCCTGCATGTTGCCTGACTGGGGCTAGGAATTGAACCTGCAACTTTTTGGTGGGGACCTGACATTCTAACTATTGAGAAACACTGGCCAAGGGTAGATGAATTCTTAATATTGTTTATGTGGAATGTTTTTCAAAAGATGCTTTAGAAAGTCATTGTCAAGGTGCTTTGCAAAAACCCAGTAATAAAGCTAATGTTTATTCCCAGAATTAAGGAGCCTATGGCATGCAGAAACCCCTTCCACCCAGTTTCCTACAAAAGCTCAAGGTCACAAGCCCCCTGAGGCGACCAGCTTACTGCCAGTCAGGCATTCCCTTCTCACTGGGTGTGTTTGTGGGCTGGCCCACCCTCCCAAGTGGTTCCAAGTTCTTGTCTGGTAATCAATCCCTAAAGAACACATCAACAACAGGAGTGTCTACCTGAGGGCCCCAGAGGCAGACAGGAATTAGGGAATGTGATACGTGGAGCTCCTGTCAGCACTCAGGCTTTGTCCTGTCATGTCTGCTGCCATAGGAAGAGAGTACTTTGCTTTGTCCTTGAATGAGAATCTAGAGGCCTGGCCTGGAGCCTGCAGATCTCCGGTGGCAATAGTGTCTCTAGCTCAGCGGCCACCAACCTTTCAGACCTCATAGACCACCAGTGGTCTGTGGAGCACGGATTGTTGACCTCTGCTCTAGCTCACAGGGGTCTTACTGTCCAGGGTTTCCCTAGGACCCCTTCTCCTGGGCTAGCCTGCAGAGTAGCCAGACCTCTGGTCCTCAAGTGGTGGTGTGCTGAGGTCCCAATGGGAGTCACACCTCTAGGCACCACAGGAAGACTGGTCCACTAGTGCCACAGTGGCAGCCTCTTCATTTCAGAGCAATCAGTCCAAGCTGCCTCAGGCTTCCCACATGCTGTTCCATGATGTCCACTGGGGGTGGACAGACAGATGCTGAGCAGAGGCAGTCTCTGCCCTGATGACTCCCTCTCCTTCCCATCCTGATCTAAGAATATATGAGGGGTTAGCCTCAGCCATCCATGTTTCCAGTGGACTCTACAAAGCCTGGTGGCCACCAGCTGTGGCACAGCCTGAGGAGCTGAGATATAAAGAGGAGGCAACACGATCCCCTGGGACACCAGCTGTGACAAGGCACCACATCACCCCTGGACTGTGCTACTTTACCAGGCAGACACAGTGAAGCTGGGAGGGATCATAGGGAGATCCTCTCCATTTAACTCTTGGTTTAGCCCCTTGGGGAATTCCCTCTCCCCCACTTCGCCCCCCACACATAATCTCTTAGGAATGCTCTTCATCTGTGGGACTCACTGGGACCCCATAAGCTTGCTTCTCCTTGAGCGTCACTCAACCCTCTTGGGGAGATCAACCATGCTACAAGGAGGCTGCTGAGCCTCTGCTGTCTTCTCTTTCAGACAGGGTCCAGGCCCAAGTCCTGCGAGGTCCCTGGAATCAAGTAAGTCACAGTGGGACCTGCCCTGCATGCCTATGGCCACCAGGGGCTGCTCAGCCGGTAACCCCACCCCAACTCCCAGCTGTTCATGAGAGGCTACAAGTCCAGACAAGAGGGATGCTAAGCTGCTGGTGGCCATCCAGCAAGGCTTGCCCTGGGGCCGTGGTCGGTAAACTGCAGCTCAAGAGCCACATGCGGCTCTTTGGCCCCTTTAATGTGGTTCTTTCACAAAATATCATGGCCTGGGCAAGTCTATTTTGAAGAAGTGGCGTTAGAAGAAGTTTAAGTCTAAAAATTTGGCTCTCAAAAGAAATTTCAATCGTTGTATTGTTGATATTTAGCTCTGCTGACTAACGAGTTTGCCAACACTGCCCTGGGGGATGCTTCCACTCCTTAGATCAGTGGTCGGCAAACTCAACCGAGCCAAATGTCAACAGTACAACAATTGAAATTTCTTTTGAGAGCCAAAATTTTAAACTTCTTCTAACACCACTTCTTCAAAATAGACTCGCCCAGGCCGTGATATTTTGTGAAAGAACCACATTAAAGGGGCCAAAGAGCTGCATGTGGCTCGAGAGCAGTTTGCCGACCATTGCCTTAGACATGCTGTCCCCAGACAGCAGGAGGACCTTCATCCAATCCCCTTCCCTGCCCTGCAGGGATAGGCTGCTTCTTATTGGAGGTTTGGGCTGATGGTTGTTTCTCGAGCGTGACAGCATCTGATCGCAGGATGTTCTTTTGCACCAATTAATGTGTTTTTTTGCAAGCCCCCCCTTCTCTATATCCTCCACCACAGCTTTTGGGGGAGAACCAGCGGTTACAGTCCCAGAAGTCAACTCCCCTTTGTCTGGCCTTTCCCCAGCATCTTTCCATCTGCTGACCAGGAAAACACTACAGCCCTGATTCCTACCACCCACAACACCGGGGGTTCCCTGCCTGACCTCACCAACATCCACTTCCCCTCCCCGCTTCCAACCCCGCTGGACCCTGAGGAGCCCACCTTCCCAGCACTCAGCAGTTCCAGCAGCACCGGCAACCTCACTGCCAACCTGACACATCTGGGCATCGGCAGCACTGGCCAGGGTAAGGCTGGGAGGGCGAGGACACTTCCTACCCTGGCAAAGTTCACCTGCTAGCAAGGACGGCACGTGTGTGTGTGTGTGTGTGTGTGTGTGTGTGTGTAAAAGAGAGAGAGAAAGAAATACAGCTGAGCAAGGTCACCTCCAAAGTGTTGGGCATAAAGTGGGAGAGAGCCCCACATGGGGGCTTGGTGTTACTAGGCTATCCCAAGGAGAGTGGTGTTAGGACAGAGGGTACAGTCTGGGCAAAGGCCCCACAATGGGAAGGCTCATGTTGTCTCTAGGGATGGGACAGTGGTTGTGAGGACTGCAGGGAGCTTTAGAGAGTGGGATCCACCAGACTTTTCCTTTGTCCTTTTGTCCACCCTGACCAACTGGCATGTCTATTAGCTCCACCATCAGGACCCAAACTAACTAGGACCCTCCTCATCCTGTATAGCTCCACCTGTTGCCACTCCCCTTCTCAGTCCTAGCCTCTTCTCCACCCAGAACAGCTGTCAGCTCATGGCCCTCCTCTGCTTGGGTCCTTGCATAGCTCCTCACCTCCCACACCTCTCCTTTCCAGCTAATGAGCTCACCTTGGGACCTCTGAACATGCTGTTCCTCCCCCCTGGTCCTCCTCTTCCTCTAGGCGGTAGGGATCCCTCACCTGCCCCATCTCTGCTCAAACCACCTTGCCCTAGTGAGGCCTCCTGGCCTTTGCTCACACCCTCCATCTGGCTTCTTATACAGCTTTGCTTTCTGTACTCACCCTGAGTTACTACTTGGTTCTCGTCTGTCCCTTGGGCTAAGCCTCACTCCCCTGCAGCCCCACTGTGACCCCTGCACTGAGTTGACTGTACTGTGGGATGTGTGGATTTGCATTCAGAGAGGAGACAGTGTGTTCCCAGCAGCCTCAGGGGGCAGGAGGGGTCAAGGGGACCCCTCTGTGAGCCCAAAGGTCTCAGGACTTGGTGGTCATCGCAGCACTGGTCAGGGTAAGGCTAGGAGGGCGAGGACACTTCCTACCCTGGTAAAGTGTGCTCCCAGCAGCCTCAGTGAGCAGGAGGGGTCAAGGGGGCTGCTGGGAGTACACTCTGTTCCCTTCTTCCTGCCTAGGGACCACAGAGCAGGTGCATTCACATGTTCATTACCCTGAGTGTGGTGGGCAGCACCATGCATCACTTTTTGAGATGATCACATGCTCAGAGTCACATTCACTTGCAAGTGTGCTGATTGCCCTGGGAGAATAGGCTGTCAGAGGGGAGGCCACACCTAGACCAAGGCAGGGCCCCATCAGACACTCGGAGGAGAAATTTCTGGGGGAAATTGGCTGGCCTGGGAGCTAGATTGATGTGAGGAGTGGTGAAGAGTCAGTCCTACCTTTGGTGCCCACGGGGCCTGCGAATGTGAGGTGTGTTGGAGACAGTACTATGTTCCTAGGTTTTTAGATAAGGGGATGGAAGCCAGACAATGAAGGGAGGAGTGGGACTCTTGCCTGAGGATATTGAGATTGCTCTCGGCCCTGTGCCCACTCAGGCTTAGCTACAGAGCAAAGGGCACCATCCCAGCCATGCACTGTCCCCCCCAGCTCCCCAAGACACATGGCCCCTGAGACCAGTATGCAAAGGAAGAGAGTGGAAGGTTGGTTCTAGGACTACTGCCCCTCCCACCCCCGATTTCCCTGGCTGATGCTCACACTGCCGTTTCCTGGCCCCATTCCCCCCACTTCTGACTGTGGCCTCCAGAGGACCATCCCCCTCCACCTGAGAGTCCTTGGCAGCCCCCAGCACCCACCAGGAGCTGTGCACTTCTGACCTGAGCAGAGTCTAAACAAGCACAGGAAAACAAGCACATGTGAAAGCTGCAGACCCTGAATTGGCTGCAAATGGGAGGGGGATACGGGGGTGGGACCGGACCCTCGCCACCTGGTTCTAGTATTTGCCAGTGATGTCTGACATGTGTTGGATTGTTTTCAAACCTGCTGCTCCAGCGGCTCGCCTGACAGGGGCTCCACTTTCTGAGTGCGTTTTAAATCAAGCTGAGCCTTAGCTTCTGGCACACATGGAGACTACTCACACCCCCCCACCCTCCCAACTCACCCAACAGTCAGATCTTGAGCCCAAGAGAAGGAAGAGGCCTCCCAATCAGAGAGGGAGACAGCGGCCCCTTTCGTCCCCTTCCACATTTGCTCAAGTCAGTTAGTTCCCTGGCTGTCTGTCTGCTAGGACCTGGGAGGACAATAGGCCTGGGTCCTTCTTGGCACTGCTCTGTGCCTGGCCGCTCCTATACTCAGGGCTCATATGTCTCGGGATGGGCCCCTATTACCTGGCTCGTCTTCCCTTGGCAGCTCTCCCTGCCTGCCCAAACTTCCCTTCCAACTGGCCCCACTCCTTTTCCCAAAGGTGACCCAGGTTGCCAAAAAGAATTCAACAGTAAGGCATTCGTCCACCCTCCGGTCCCCCATGTGAGGCCAGGAGCTCACTCTGCAGTTCAGCAAAGGATTCAAAACCACCTTTATATTCAGGGCAGATGTTAGAGGCTGGCAGCCCAAGTGCCAAATCCAGCCCAGTGGTGTATTTTGTCTATCCCACGACTCTTTGTGTGTGGTGCTTTGAATAGATATTTAAGCATCAAGAGAGAGCATATACAAACCTGGATTTCTGGCTTGTTTTGAATCAGAAGGCCTAGCAGCAGTGGGTCAAGATTCTATGCCCCAAGATGGCCCAGAGAGCTTTAGTTTACCACCTGCCTCTGTCACCCCATGCTCTTCTCACTCCTGGCATTTGACTCTGCTGCTTACTGAACACTTACATCTGCTCTCTCTGGATGTCACATGTTCCTCAGCCTGCTGGCCCTATGAAGTGATGGACACTCAGAGGAGATGAGGGAACTGCCCGGGGTGCCCATTCCAACTGTGCTCTGAGCAGGTATCTCCTGGACTCCTGCCCAGACCTCTGACCCTGCCTCCCTTGATGTCACTGTGTCCGTAGCAGCCTGATTTCTGGGTCCCAAGGTCTGTGCAGAAATTGGTTCTCAGACCCTGCCTCAGGAGCAATCTATGGCATTAGGTGCCCCGCATTGTTTGGAGCCACCAGGGCATCCAAGGGGAATGGATGACACACATGGATGACACAGCAAGCAGCTGCCTGTCATCTCCCTCAGTGCACACTGGGTGCATTCTAACTGGCCCATGAACCTGTCATTTTACCTACTGGAACAAGGTTGATCTGGTGCCTGTGGCAGGGTGGGCCTGGCTTCCATGAATGAGTTAGGCACCTTCACTGGCCTTGACTCACAATTCATTAAAGCCTCACAGTTAACTGGCAAGGACAGCTGATATCATCTCCATCTTGAGGATATGGAAACAGAGTCTCGGTGGTCAGACCACTCCCCAGGGCTCCTCGTTGTATCAGCGGGCCTGTTGCCTGGCTGGCACAGTGCCCTGGGATAACATAAGCCCCAAATGCTGCCACACTGAATTTGACCTTACTCAAGTCCTTCACAACAGTTGTATCCAGGGATTGGATCACTGGGGGAAGGGGCCAAGGGGAGAGAAGGATGTGGAGTCTGGCAGGAGCTCCATCAGGAATGTAGGTTTTGGAAGAAGTAAAGAGTAACTGAGTTTCTAGCTTAGGCATGCCAGTGGAGCTAATGGTCCAGCTTGGAAAATACACTGGGGAGGGGGGAGGGGGAAGGGAGTGAGATGGGAAGGTGGAAGGGATGCCAGTTATACAAATCCAGGGTTGAGAGATCTGGCCGGAAGAGCAGTTATGAGGAAGGACATGTACATTGAGTGAGGGTGAGGAGGGCATGAAGGTCAAGAGGAAACTAGAGTGTTGGGCAGGACTGACTTGCTTGAAGATAACCAAAACCCAAGCCAGTTTAGGGAAAAAAGTAGATTGATTGTCTGCCAAAGAGGGGAAGTGCCAGTGTAGCTGCATCCAGGGTTCAGGTGCTGCTCTCATGTGGCAGTCCAGAGGCAGGAAAGTCCTGCCCAGCAGGATCTTTAGGACACACCCTTCCTGAAGGGATGGCAGGATCAGTATAGAGAGTGTTGGTCATCATGGCATTTTGGGAGGAGAATAGAGACCACACAGAGCTGGGGTCCCCAAGATCAGGGTATCAGGACCTTGGAGGGGGTATCCTGGGTTTGGCAATCAGGTCATGCCCACTGGCTTCTGTCTGACCAATTGAGCTGTCCCCACCAGTGACCTTGGGTGTATGAGTGGCCCTTTGGAGGCTAGAGTCATGCCAACCCTTCCTTCCTTCCAGGAATGAACACTCCAGGCTCTTCACCGCAGCACCGTCCGGCCAATGTCAGCCCACTGTCCCTGAGTTCGGAGACACGGCGGCAGCAGCAGGCACAGCAGGTGTCACCCACCCTATCCCCGCTGTCACCCATCACTCAGGTTCGAGGGTGCAGTGGGGTGGGGAAGGGCCCAGTTCTCTCTGGGAGGCTTCCTACTCCTTCCAAGGAGATCTTAGAAATAGCCCAGCATTTTTGGCTTTTTGTCAATTTTTTGAACACATGGGAAGTGCATTAATCACTGGCCTGGGGTCCCTTGTGCCATCATGGGCAGGTCCTATGTTAGCATTTGTGTGAATGGGGCATGTTTCAATTATGGTATTTTCTCTTTTTTAAGGTCTAGTTGAAATTTTCCAAAATAAAATTTTAAAGAGACCCCCCCCCTCTCTCCCCCAGTTTATTGTAATTTTGATTTTTTGGTAATGGTGTGTGTATAGAAATTAGTCTGTTTCATCTAGGTCATGCAGCAAGCTGATGTATGATTGTTCATAGTAATAGTACTCTCTCATATTCCTTTTATTTCTGTAAAGTTGGTAGTAACGTTCCCACTTCCATTTCTGACTTCAGTCATTTAATTCTGTTGTTTGCTTAGTCAGTTGAGGCTCATAGAATTTGAGTTAGGAAGCATTCCTTCCTCTTCTGTTTTTTGTTTGTTTGTTTTTAAGAGTTTGAGCAGCATTGATGTTAATTCTTTAAATGTTTGGTAAAATTCATGAGCAAAGCCACCTGAGGTCTGAGCTTTTATCTTCACTGGGATGTTTTTGATTTTTTTTTTTTAGTTAAATCTTTATTATTCAGATTATTACATTTGTTTCTCTTTTTTCCCCTCCACTCCCATCCTTCCCTCCCTCCCATTGATCTCATCCATAGGTGTATGATTTTTGTCCAGTCTCTCCCTGTACACTCCTCACCCCTTTCCCCCTGAGAATTATCAGTCCACTCCCTTTCTGTGCTCCTGATTCTAGTATATTCACCAGTTTATTCTGTTGATCAAATTTTTAATTCACTTAATTTTTTAGATTCACTTGTTGATAGATATGAATTTGTTGTTCATAATTTTTTGGCTTTTACCTTTTTCTTCTTCCTCTTCTAAAAGAGTACCTTTCAGCATTTCATATAATACTGGTTTGGAGTTGATGAACTCCTTTAGCTTTTTCTTCTCTGTGAAGCTCTTTATCTGCCCTTCAATTCTGAATGATAGCTTTGCTGGATAGATTATTCTTGGTTGTAGGTTCTTGCTATTCATCACGTTGAATATTTCTTGCCACTCCCATCTGGCCTGCATCGTTTCTGTTGAGTAATCAGCTGACAGTCGTATGGGTGCTCCCTTGTAGGTAATTAACTGTTTTTCTCTTGCTGCTTTTAATATTCTTTTGCTCTTGCTCTTGGTATTTTAATGATGATGTGTCTTGGTGTAGTCCTCTTTGGATTCCTTTTATATGGGGTTCTGTGTGCTTCCTGGACTTGTAAGTCTATTTCTTTCACCAGATGTGGGAAGTTTTCAGTCATTATTTCTTTAAATAGGTTTTCAGTATCTTGCTCTCTCTCTTCTTCTGGCACCCCCATAATTCTGATGTTGGTATGCTTGAAGCTGTCCCAGAGGCTCCTTACATCTTCACATTTTTGGATTCTTTTCTCTTCTTGCTTTTCCAGTTGAGTATTTTTGCTTCTTTATATTTCAAATTTTTTACTTGATTCTTGCCTTCCTCTAGTCTGCTGTTAGGACTCTGTATAATATTTTTTATTTCAGTCAGTGTATGTTTAATTTCTAGTTGGTCCTTTTTCATCTCTAATTGGACCTTTTCCATCTCTAGTTGGTTCTTTTCCATCTCTAGTTGGATCTTTTGCTTCTCTAGTTGGTCCTTTTTCATCTCCTCTTGGTCTCGCTAACTTTATCCAACTTCTATAGCATATTCTTGAAAAACCTTATAAGTGTGGTTTTGAACTCTATATCCAGTCGTTTTTTTTTTCCTCCATTTCTTTTGTTTGTGATCCCTTCCCTTGTCTTGGCATTTTCACTATGCCAGGAGAACTTCTGTGTTGAATTCAGCCTTATGATACCAGACTTGCAAAACCGAAGAAGCCTCTGTTGAGCTTGGGATGGGTGGAGTCTCAGGGCTTAAGGGACTGCCTTGCCTTCCAGTCGGCCCCGCCCTCCACGGCCCCTGAGTCTCACTTGACTGGGTAATCGCTGGAGTGGTCCTTGTGCTGGAGTGGTCCTTGTGCACGCCTGTGCCAGCAGTGCCTCTAACTGCTGCCTTTCCAGCTCCCCTACGCACCAGGACCACAGGAGTCTAGGTCTCCAGAGTTTCACCCAAAACAGGGGCTTAGTGGAGTCAGAAGTGGCTCAGTTGGGAGGGTCTGTCTCCCACCCACTCTCAAAAGCCAGCGGCACAATCAGCAATCTGTCCTCTGCGCAGTGCCCTGCGCGCCGCCACCAGACCTCTGATCTTTTGCGACTCCCCTAAATTTCAGTGCATCTCTCCCTTTTCACAGTCCAAACTCCCCCCGTATGAGTTTCAGCTGGATCTAGGGTTTAGTGTCGTAAGATAAGGGGTTCAATGCCGTTGGGAGTCTCCGTTTCCCTCCCGCCAGAGAAAGCCAGCCAGGTACTCCGGCACCCACTCTCTCAGCGCGCACGTCTTCGTACCTCAGCTTTTTGCAGCTCCTCTGGGTTTCTATGAGCCCCTCTCTTTCCTTCTAGCTGTAGAACTTCCACTCAGCCAGCTTTCCTGTGGTTCTGGATGATGTCCGTTCTGTCTTTTAGTTGTAGTTTTGAAATTGTTGTGCGAGGCAGCAGTGTAGGTGTTTACCTATGCCACCATCTTGGATTCTCCTGTTTTTGATTCTTGATTCAACCTTCTTATTTGATATAGGTCTACCCAGATTTTCTATTTCTTCTTGGGTCAATTTTGGTAATTTGTGTGTTTCTAAGAATTTGTCCATTTTGTTAATTTTTTAAAATATGTTTTCATTTATTTTTAGAGAGGAAGAAAGAGAGAAACATCACTGTGAAAAAGAAATATTGATTGGCTGCCCCGAAAAGCACCCTAATTGAGGATCAAGCCTGTAACCTGGGCGTGTGTCCCTGACTGGGAACTGAACCAGTGACAACTAGCTCAACCAACTGAGCCAACCAGTCAGGGCTTACCTATTTTTAAAAAATCCCTGACAGATAACATTTTAAAAATATGTATATTTTATTGATTTTTTTTTTTTTTTTTTTTTTTTTTTTTTTTTTTGTTTTACAGAGAGAAAGGGAGAGGGAGAGAGAGTTAGAAACATTGATGAGAGAGAAACATCAATCAGCTGCCTCTTGCACATCCCCCACTGGGGATGTGCCTGCAACCAAGATACATGTCCTTGACCAGAGTCTCACCTAGGACCCTTCAGTCTGCAGGCCGACACTCTATTCACTGAGCCAAACAGGCTAGGACTGACATAACATTTTTGTTCTTTGTTTTTTAAATATAACCTTGGTGGTATCATTCACTTATAACAAAATTAAGTCATTCACACATTTTGATGCCTGTTCTGGGCCTGGGTCCCCTCTGTTGTCTGCTTGTACAGTGGTCTTGTTCAGATCAGGACCCAGAAGAGCCATGGTGGTTTTTCTGGCAGATGTGTTATCACTCTCTCCACCTGTGACCCCTGCCCCTTTTCTCCACCCTCAGTCTCTCAGGCTTGCTTTTCCTTTGTGGAAAGTACTTATTAGAGATTAGGCATCTGCTAAGCTCCTGGGCATGTACTGCCTCCATCACTGAGCAGGATTCCTGCATATCCCAGGGATGCTGCACACACTTATGACTGTTGAAAACTTCCTCTGCTTGTTTTCCTCTTTTGAATTCTGAGAAGGCTTGAACTGGTTACCACCTAGTGGCTACATCAGCACCTTCATCACTCGCATCCTCTCTAACCTCCCCAGGGGAACCAAGCTGCAGGGTGGTGATGAGCAGTCCCTTCCCCTCTCTGAGGGGGCTAGGTGCTGGCCACCCTCCAGATTACCATAGTGTGATACCTGGTGCCTGCCTGCAGTGGGGAAACTTCGTTTCAAAGAGGCCAGGATTTCCTAAGCCTGTGTGAATACAGAAGGCTGTGCCTATCTCTTGGTATGCAATGAGGGTAAAAGAAAGGATGGTTGGATGTAGGGTGCAGCCAGCTGAATTAAATGCCCAGGTCCAGCTGACCCTCCATAGTCCTGGGTGAGGCCTCATTTAGGCCTGTGCCTCCCGGATCCAGGGTATGGATGTCTCTTTGTTCATCTATCACAGTGGTCGGCAACTTCAGCTTGAGAGCCACATGTGGCTCTTTGGCTCCTTGAGTGTGACCCTTCCACAAAATACCACAGCCTGGGCAAGTCTATTTTGAAGAAGTGGCATTAGAAGAAGTTTAAGTTTGAAAAACCTGGCTCTCAAAAGAAATTTCAATCGTTGTACTGTTGATATTTGGCTCTGTTGACTAATGAGTTTGCTGACTAGTGATCTATCACATCATTGCTGAGCTTGCCAGGCCATGAGGGCCCCTTGGGGGACCAGGTGCCCGTGGCCTGGCCCCCACTGCTGACACCTGAATCTGATTCCACTCTCTTCCCACAGGCTGTGGCCATGGATGCCCTATCTCTGGAGCAACAGCTGCCCTATGCCTTCTTCACCCAGGCAGGCTCCCAGCAATCAACTCCACCGCAGCCCCAGCCTCCACCACCCCCGCCTCCAGTATCCCAGCAGCAGCCATCCCCACCACCTCCACAGGTGCCCATCAACCTCCCCCCAGGCAGCCCCCTGATACCAAGCACAAGCCTGACACAGGGACCCCAGCTGCCCCCGCTCCTGGTCACAGTACCGTCCTCTCTCCCCCAGTCCTCCCCAGACAACCCAGGCCAGCCACCGATGGGAATCGACATCGCCTCGGTAAGCCCAGGACATGGTCTTTGGGGCCTGGCTGTGGGGTCATGCAGGAAGAACCTGGGGCTGTGGGAGGCTACATTGGGTGCCTAGGGCCCGAAGAGAATTAGGTGTCCAGTTTTGTCTGTAGCCACCTCAAGGTTCCATTTGGAGGCCAAGTTGCCAGTGTTTGGGGCTGAAGCAGACACTGCCAGGGGCTCAGCACCCAATGAATTTCTGCTGAGGATGTCACCCCATGTACACATGGGGAAACCGAGGCACAAGCACGTATCAGTGCCCCAAACCTTACCTAATATGGGCTACCCATGTCTGGCTGCCAAGCCATTCCCCATGGCCCTTGATACCTGCCCCTGCCCTTTCCATCCAAAATGGAGCTTCCCTTGAGGTAAGGAGAGCAGAGCTCTTAGGGCCAGAGGAACAGACATCTGCAAGCCAGAGTTTCAGGAGTGAACTTGGAGGGGAGGCAGAGTTGCAGCACAGTGACTGAGCCAGGGGCTTCAGCTCAGACCCTGGGACCCCCCTGCTTGGACCAGGGCTGCAGCTCAATTATAGGATAGGACCATGGGACCTGCTTCCCGGGCTGCAGCACGGGAGCTTCGGCTCAAACCATGGGACCCTCTGCCAAGCCAGGGGCTGCAGCTCAGACCATTGGATACCCTACCAGGATTGAGCTAGGTTTTTACCTCTGCAAACTAAAAGCTTCCTGATTGTTCAGACTTTGAACCTGATTACTCTGGTGGGAAGGGGATGGTCATTGTTACCTTTGGCCACATCCAGAGTAACAGAGACCCATGTTTGGGGCACAGTGAGCCTCCCTATTCAGCCCTCAGCTAACAACCATGGGATAAAGCCTTCAGAACATCATGTGCTCTGCGATGAACAGCTCTCCCCCACCCTCCCCGACACATATAAGCTGGTGGTCAGGCAGTGACCTAACAGTAGAGACCCACATTTCCAAGCTGCTCCAACCTCTCAGCAGGCATGTACTACTGGAAAGTACCCAAGCCTTTCCTTTAGCATTAACACAGCAAGTGTGGAGGCAGCTCTGATGTTGGGGCCGACCTGGGCTCCCAGTTCCCCAATACCCTTCTGCAGTAGGGCCTAGGTATGGAGCTGTGTGGACATTGTGGGCACGGGTATTCAAACCAGGTGCACACACAGTGCCTCCCTAGGCTCCCAGGTCAGAGAATCTTATCTCCTGGTACCCCTAGGGCCTGCTGGCTCCCTTGGGGCACAGGCATTCTCCTTTAGAGTTTCTGCAGACTCTCTCCCAGGCAAGGACATCTCTCTGGACATTTTTCTGGTCTTCACCAAGTTACACATTGGTGCTACCCTCACCCTATTAATTGAACTCCCATGTCCCACCCAGTCTCACCCTCCATCACAAATTGCTCAGAGTAGTTCACTGAAGAAATGGGGGAGACTGAGCACTCATAGGGCCTTGGACCGGCTGTCCAGGCCTCCATGAACAGCAGGTTCAGAGAGGTCAGGTAGGGTTTAAATCCAGATCCTGGCCCAGCCTATAATCAGTGATGAGAAACCAGGGCCTGGTAAGAAGCCAGGGCCCTCTGCCTTTGAGCAAGGTGGTAGCCAGCCCTCTGAGGTCTCTGGAGATCCTGACCCCTTCAGGCTTGTCCTACTATCACCATGCTAGTGATAGTGACTTCTTAGTGCTGGGAGCCCTGCTATCAGTACCACCCCCTTGAGGTGGGCAGGATGTGCCAATACAGACTTGGGACTGAGAGAGCCAGGGATCCATCCAGAGTCAGGAGCAAAAGGCAATGTCTGCCCAGTCCTAGGCCATCCCTGCCTTTGTGTGTGTGAGGGTGCATGTGTGTAGCTGTGTGCACATATATGTAGTGTGGGTGTTTTGAAGCATGTTGAATCGAGGTGGACCCAACCCTTACTCCCCCACAGCCTGTCAGGACAATTCCATGATGCTCGGTTCTAGGTTCTCTGTCTCCAGCCCCCCACACCTGGGAGCTGGGTTTGGAGACAAGTACCCCTGAAGCCCCAAGTTCTGGCCTCAGGTCCTCTGCTCGCTGAGGGGTGGGGGCTTGTGGGAGGCTCAGCTGGGAGCTGGGCTGGGGCCTCCATGTCCTGACCTGTTTGTCGTCGCAGGCCCCGGCTCTGCAGCAGTACCGCACTAGTGCCGGCTCCCCAGCCAACCAGTCTCCCACCTCACCCGTCTCCAATCAAGGCTTCTCCCCTGGGAGCTCCCCGCAAGTAAGGGATGCCGCCACTTCATCCCCAGCTCACCTCGCCCCCCTGTGCCCTTGCCCGCCATCTGTGCCTCATGCCTCACATCATCCCATCTCGTCTGCTCCATAGGGCTGGGAGGAGAAGGCGCTGCCCCTCGTTCCCGCTGCTCCTCTGGTCTGTGCAAAGCCCCAGCTGGAGGTGGTGAGCTCCTCAGTCTGTTAAAGATCTCAGGCCTGGCCCAGGCCAGGTAGCTCAGCTGGTTAGAGTATTGTCCCAATACACCAAAGTTGTGGGTTTGATCCCTGGTCAGGGCACATACAGGATCGCGGTGTCAGCCACACCCCAGCTCCTCAACTATGGTTGGGGACAGCCCCAAGTGTCGCTCAGACATGGAATCCAATAGCCTATTCACATGTCCTCACCTGTATCTGACCACCCTAAGGCCTGGTGTCTTGAGGCTTTTGAAAAGAGGGGGTACCCCCCTTGCTTTGGAGCACAGCTGAGGTGACAGCCAGTGTGGTGGGGGTGCTAACTACTCACCCCCTTCCCAAACCTTTATCCCATAGGAAGGTATGTCCCCCAGAAAGCCTCTTTGAACAGTACTATAGCCTGTCAGGTCCTTGTTCTCCTTCCACAGATGAGACAGGCTGACCTTAGGTCCTAGGCAACAAGCAGGACTTGACCAACCCTGTCAGATGCAAGTTACCCTCCCACACCTGGCACAATTGGTCCCTGATATCTAACATGCCTATACCCTGTCCAGGTTCCTCAGGGTTCCCCTCAGCCTGACTCGGCCATAGTCATATTCCATCCAGAATGTTCCATCAGAAGAAGGGATGCTTGAAAAGCTGACATCTGGGCCTAAGACATCTTGCTCGCAGTGAAGCCTCTCCAGGACTCTGTCCCTCAGTTCCCAAAATATCGCTAAGTTGAGAAACCCCTAGGAGCTCCTGCAGTGCCCCAAGCCCCAAGCCTTCAGCCAAGGGAAGATAGGATTCGCCTTTCTGCATAGAGCAAGGAGCAGAGTTGCCCCTCTAGACAGGCAGGAAAGACCTCAGGCTACCTTGTCCCCAGCTCAGACGTGCACCCTGGACCCAGACTCGTATTGGGACAGTGGGCATCCCATACAGGGAGGACTTGAGGCTTCATCTGCTATAGGAGGAGCCCTCAGGTACTGCCTGCACACCCACAGCCACCAGGGGTCCTGTTGGGATTGTCAATGTGCAGCCTCTTGCTCCATAGGTATGCGGGGAGGGTGGTAGTAAGCTTGGGACAGGGCAGGGCTCAGCCTGATGTCTGCATGCTCTCTGTTCATGCACCACGGCTCTGAGTTCTTATGGCTCCCAGAAAGTGGTCTCATCATGTGTTACCGTGGGTATAGCAGGCTGGAGAAGCTGAACCTGGCAAGGGTGGCAGCAGGTGGGACCTATCCCAGATGGGCAGCCCTCCCTAGGGACAATCCCTGAGTAGCATCCCTCTAATTCAAAGCAGGACAGAAATTTGAGGGTCAAGTAGATTTCTTTCAGGGGAGATTTGTCTCTACCAAAGTGGTCCATCCCAGGCAGAACCTTTTCCTGTCATGTCAAGCCACCATCTGTGTGTCGGTCCATCTGTCAAGGGATGCAGGCTGCTAACTCAGGTGTGAAGACGAGGCCATCAGGCTGTCTGACCCCAACCAGTGATACTGGCTTAGAGGGGCAATGTGTTAGGCAGACGGCAGACCTGACTTCCTTCTGTAGGTTGAGTCCTCCAGGACACAATCATCAGCCCCATGGGCCTCTACCTCCCTGGCCTTGAGCAGATGAACTGAGCCTCAAGCAGTTGAGATGTCTTATGTGCTGCCTCCCTATTCAGTTCTGAGCGGACCTTCCTGCAAACTCTCATGGCCTCCTCACAAGAGAAATGGTGGCCTGAGGTCCCCTGTGCATCCTGGGCCTCTCTGGGGCCAAGGTCACAGGGACAGAAACAGGTGCCTCGGAAGAAACGTGCCACCTCCTTCATGGGCAAACCCAGCCAAAACCTCCTTCAGCCCCTTTTTTAAACCTGAGGCTGGTAATTTTTAACTTTTCCTTGGTGTTTCAATAGAACATTCATCCCCAGGAGCCTCCCTGCACACCAGTGTGGCCATCTGTCCCTTTCTGCTTTCAGCCCACTGACCACCTGGAGCAGCCATTGTGGGTTTGTGGCCAATCCTTGTCTGAAATGGAAGCCTGAGACTAAAGCTTTGGCCATGGTCAAGTATGTGGGGACCTTCCTAGAACAGGGAACTCAGGGAAGATTCTAGGGCCTTTGATCTGTGGAGACATTTGAGAAGATGTATGCCAGACACACACATCACTTGTGACACCTGGGTATGGCTATGGTGCAGCAACTTCCATGAGCCATCCTGTCCTGCAGAAGAGACACTTTGGGTTCAGGCTGGGAATATATCTGTCCAGGCCTGGTGTTTCAGGTGCAGCCGGGATACACACCAGCCATCCTTCCCACATCTTGCCAGGCTCCATCCCGCCATCCCTGGCAGTATCTCCAGAATGGGCAGGGGCTCCAAGCTCTTTCTGGTGTCTCCACCACCTCTGAGGTTCTAGCCCCCTGCTTCTCTCCCAGAAGCATCTCTCAGTCCCCTTCCGTAGTCAGCCTTGAACAAGCAGGAATGAGGCTGCATGCCTACCAATGAGCTCTGAGGTCTTGAGGGCAGGCTGCCAGGAGTCAGCAGGTGAGAGGGGGCTTTCTGAGTGCCTATCCTATGTTCTACACCTATCCTATCCACATGTGGACAGGGGCCTGACAGAGCTCACCGAGTGCTCGTCTCATTCTGAATATTTAGGGAACCTTGTGCCTTGGCACCAGTTACATGCTTTCCTCTGGGACTTGTCAGGGTTCCTGATCCTCATAGCCCCCACTCGCTCATCATCTGTCTGACAGAAAGAAGGTCACCTACATCTCAGCTTAAGGAATGGAGATGGGGGTGGCGTTCTTGAGAAATGTCAGGGTGTAGACCCACCCTGCCCCCAGCAGGCAAGAGAAAGAAGCCATCATCCTGAGATGGGGAGTTGCCAGCTCAGTGTAGGCACCCTGGAATAGTTGTCATCCATCTCCCTTGTCTCGTGCATTCTTCACTAGGTCTCAGGGGCCTCCCTGTGGGCTCAACTGGTCTGTAGGAGTTGTCTCCGCCGCCCCCTCCTCCCCCGCCCACACACACACAACCTAGTCATGGGTATCATGACAACAGCAAGCCTCTCTTCTATCTGCAGCACTCTTCCACCCTGGGCAGCGTGTTTGGGGACTCGTACTATGAGCAGCAGATGGCGGCCAGGCAGGCCAATGCTCTGTCCCACCAGGTGAGCGGGTGCCCGGGCCACAGCGCCCTCAGCAGATGCTTGCCCGGACCCCGCCCGCCCTCGGGAGTGAGCTCTGCTCCTAGCCCCTCCTGTCTACAGGCAGTGGAGCATGTGACTGCCTTTGCCTCTCCTGGCGTATGCACATGGTATGTCAGTGAACGCCAGCAGGGTCGGGCAGTGGCTGTCACAGTGGCATTTGGCGTGGGCCATGCATGTGAGTTTGCGGGAAGTCAAGTTGGCTTTGTGTGGAGGCCAGAATCAGGTATGTGGGCCCAGGAGGGGTTGGCTGCTGCCTGGAGCTAGTCACTCAACCATTCATCCATTTATCCATCCATCCATCCTGCAAGCCCTGACGGTGTATATGTGGACAGGCCCGTGTGGGTTAGGAGAGGGCGATACCCCAGGGCAGAGGGACTTGTGTGAGCAGCCCTCATGAGGGTGGACCTGAGTACAGCTTTAGGCATCCTGCAGAAGAGGTGGTGCAGAAGTCTCAGGCAGCCCATCCCTCAGCAGCAGTGCTCAGTGGCCAGCCTCACACCCTGTGTTCCCTCCAGCTGGAGCAGTTCAACATGTTGGAGACCGCCATCAGCTCCAGCAGTCTGTACAGCCCAGGTTCTACACTCAACTATTCGCAGGCGGCCATGATGGGCCTGACGGGCAGCCATGGGAGCCTGCAAGACACACAGCAGCTTGGTTATCCCAGCCACAGCAGTATCCCCAACATCATTCTCACAGGTGAGGTCCTGTATGAGGTGTCTGGACAGGGACGTCAGTCCTGGCGTCCCTGTCATAGGTCTCAGCCCTGGGGGAGATGGAACTCCCTGCCCTGTAGGGTGAATCATAACACAACTGAGGTGTGGACCCAGAGAGTCCAGACCCCTGTCTTTGGTGTGGACCCAGAGAGTCCAGACCCCTGTTCCTAACCTTGAATCGCTGCTGGGCTTGCAGACAGGCAAGGGAGACATACACCTGGACCCCACACCAGGCATACAGCACCTTGTGCTCAGAGCAAGAACTAGAGAGATCCAATCACACTCCCAGCCCTATGCCTGCCACCCAGGCACCTGAACACTGTTATCTGGGTGTGTTGGGAACATAGGTGACCATGGCAGTGGGTTAGCCCTGCATGGCAGGAGGGGTGCTTCCTGTGCAGTCAACAGGGGTGTAACAGCTTGTACATGCTGCATTGTGTGTCTCAAACGGCCAGAGTATAGTGCCCAGGTGCCTGGGGGCATGCACAGTGTGTGTGAGGGAGTCCTGCTCCTATAGCAGAGCCCAAACCTGTGGTGCCCTCTCCATCCTATCACCCCTGCTTCCCTCCACTGAAGGTTCTTGGTTTTAGTGAAGAAGGAAGTATGTAGTTTCCTTATAGGGCTGTGTGGGATTGAGGTGGACACCCCCGTCTCCTGATGGTCCCCATTCACATCTCCAGGATGGATGGGTCTATGCCCAGAGTCCCCCTCTTTCCCAAGGCTGGGACCCCAAGTATAGACCCAGTACTTCCTCCCTACTCTGAAGGTGCCTCAGAGTACCAGGCCCCCATGATGACCCTGACAGTCCAGAAAGATGGATACTTTCAAACGTGTGTGTGTGTGTGTGTGTGTGTGTGTGTGTGTGTTGATTTTAGATAGGGAGAGAGAGAGAGAACATTAGTGATGAGAAAGAATCATCGATTGGCTGCTTCCTGCATGCCAGCCACTGGGGATCAAGCCCACAGCCCAGGCATGAGCCCTACCCAGGAACTGAACTGCGACCTCCTGGTTCACAGGTTGACAACTGACTGAGCAACTCTGGCTGGGCAAGATGGAGACTTACACTAGTTCCTAGATGGGGAAACTCTTGGGGACTCCTCACAAGTAGAGGAGGGAGTCCAGGTTTGAAATAGGGTGTCTGTGTAGGAACCAGACTTCCTCCATGCCACAGGGAGGGCCCTAGATGCACATGCCCAGCCTGCTTCTCTGACAAGAAGGGACTACCTGCTGATGTCTGGGGCTGGATCTTTCTCTGGGTAGGGCCAGCCTGTGCTTTGTGGCATTGAGCAGTGTCCCTGGTCTCCACGTAATATTAGTAGCACCCCCTACCCTAGTCCTGGCAACTAAAAATGTTCCCTGGGGTAGCCTAAGCCCTCTTCCCTGAATGTAGGGGTAGGGAACGAAGACTGAGTTGACTTTTGTGTCCCCCTAATCCAGTGACAGGAGAGTCCCCTCCCAGCCTCTCTAAAGAACTGACCAGCACGCTGGTTGGGGTTGGTGATGTCAGCTTCGACTCTGACAGCCAGTTCCCTCTGGATGAACTCAAGATTGACCCCCTGACCCTGGATGGACTGCACATGCTCAATGACCCTGACATGGTCCTGGCCGACCCAGCCACCGAGGACACCTTCCGGATGGACCGTCTGTGAGTGCACACCCAGCACTCTTCTGCCCAGTCCCGGCTCCGTCACCCCGCCGGTCAGTGGTCCCAACGGAGTCTCCCTGAGCCCAGGGACTGCACACTCTGTCCCTGCAAACGGCCGAGCTTGTGATTCTGAGCTTGCAATACCGCCAAGCACCCCCCCTCCCGCCCTCCCTCGGCTGTCCACCTTTCTTGGGAGGCTGTGAGTTGCCCTCTAGGACTCCTCCCTGCGCACACTCTTTCACCTCCCACCCCAGGCCATGAGCCATCAGTCCCTGTAAGATGCAGAAAGCATGTTGGGCAGGGCCTGGGGGCAGCGGGGTCTGCTCCTCACTGTGGTGGGCAATGTGCATTTCCGACTGTTGTCCAGCTCTCACTGCCTTCCTTCATCCCTGGTTCCTACCCTCCACCCGCGCACCTGCCACCCCCAGGTTGTGGTTAGGTAGAGAGCCATCCCCACCTGACAAAAGAGAGAACGCCAGAGAGTGGGACAGACCCAGTGCAAAATAAACACTATTTTGATTGCTGTCTTTTATATTCCTGACCAAACAGAATGCTAGAACCCTTACCATGCGGGTGGATGTAAACAGAGCAGCTAGATCTTCCCAGCCTCCTCCAACCTCACCTACCCCTGCACCAGATCCCCCTGCGGCTGCCTCTGTCAGTAAGCTGCTAGCCAGGATGATAGGATCTGCTAGAGAATGAATGTGGAATCAGGTTATTTCTAGGGATGGGTTTAGAACTTATTTTCATCTTTTCTGCTCTGTACTGTGGTCCCTGTTACTGTTATTTACAGACTAGTGGGAAGGGGGTGGCCAGGGCATTTTTGCTGTGTTTTTGTTTTTTCTTTTTGTTTGTATTTCCATTATGGCTATAGATGAGTAGATGACTCCTTCAAGCCAATACTTGCCTGAGAGCATCTTTTTATTCCTGAAATACTACATTACATATGTTTTAAAACTAACTGGAAGCAGTCTGCCATCTGAGCTGTGACCCTAGCCTCATTGATTTTACCTCAAGTTATCTCAAAACAGAAGGGTTTAGTGGCTGCCCAGCCCAGGGAGGGCAGGTTGTGCTAGGCGAGGACTCTGACAGAAGTTTGGGTAGCTGGAGGTGCCTTTTCTCTGGCTATGTAACAGACTTCTGAAAAGGAGCCAATGCTTTTATTAAGGATCTGGAGAAGACCTAGCTCTGCTTGGTCCTAAAGGTGCCCGCCAGTCCTCAGGGCTGATGTGTCCCAGACCCTGAGGCTGGCAGCAACTGTGGCCCCTCTGTTCCTAGACACCCCAGATGAGGTTGTCTCTCATCCCCATCCTGAGAACCAGCTGACATTCATCCCCCTGGCCACTTCTGTTGTTGCTCCTCCTGTTAGGAATGGGTTTGGAGGCAAAGAGCAGCATGCTTTTAGTGGTGAGTTTCTAGGTGCTTGCTTCTCAAAGTGCCTTGATAGGCAGAGATGACCATCTCTCTGCCTTCCAGGCCCTTCGAGGGGGTGACAGGCTGGCTCTCTTTTCTGTTGGCAGCTTTATTAGGAATCTCTGTTTCAGTTCCCAAGTTGCATCTCAACTTATTCCTCCACATGCTGTTCAGCTGACATTTCTGCCTGGTGTGTTCTTTGTGGTGTTAGTGGCCACCCTTCTGCCTAGGCCTTGGGAGCCCTTTCAGTGGGAGCTGGATTTGATCCTACAATTGTCCTTCCTTTTCGCTTCTCGGCCAGGCTATTAGCACGTATCCAAGCAGCTGGGCAGCCACACTTGTGAGGTCTCTCTCCTCAATCACTTGGCCCCGCCACCATTGTCTGGGCTTGAAGAGCACAGTGTCAGTCTGTCCAGGTCTAGGGCCTATCCTTTTACTGTGGCAGGGACTGGGGACATAGATGGGGACTTTTTTTTAAGAAAAAAAAAAAAAAGAACATCTAGATGTACATAGAAGAGTTTGGTTACCATTAGACTTGTATGTAGAACTTTTTAAAAAATGGCCTTAATAAAATTACAAGCAACCTTCCTGGATGCAATTTTCAAACAAGGCTTTGGGATCCAGTGAGGAAGCCTTGTCAGCCCACGCTTCCCATCTGTCCAGCACTAGTTCTAGGTGCAGACAGACAGGAGAGGCCCGTGGCCTGCAGCACAGGTAACATTGTATTAACATGCATCCTCTGCCTATGAGAGGTGTAGGTGCAGAGCTATCCTCGGAGGTGGCCCCACCAGGAGCCAGCGGCCAGGCATCTCCACGTCTTCCTGGGCCTTGGGAGGCCTCCTGGGGTTTGCAACAGGGAATTTGTGGGGTTTTTTTCTTAAATATCACTTCTCTACTAAATATTCTTGAGTTGCCAAGACTTTCTGAGGCAAGACAGCCTAAGGGATTCAGTCTTTTGACTTGTGATGTGAAAATACTGTGATTTTAGGTAAGCTGCACCAGGAGGGGTGGGCCTGTGCCTATATTCTGTATGTAGACCTACCACCCTTGTCCTACTCACAAGCTCGGGGCAAGACTGGACTTCAAGCCTTGACACTGAGCCCACATGGGCTCAAAGGCCATCCACGTCCCCCGACTGCCCTATTCCTAGTGCTCTTGGCTTTAGCTGAGCCCCCTCAGCTGTGCAAACCTTTCCTCTGGGAGGTCGAGCTGCCTGGCGTATTCCCATCTGCCTCAGTTTACCCTCTGCCCTCCAAGTCCCCAGGGTAATGAGTTTGTTCCTCTGCGAAGCTCATGGGCTGAGATGGATCCTGGGGTTAGCGACTCTATATTCTCCAGAGAAGAGGGTTGTGCCCAGGTCTGACTGGAGGAGAAGATAGGGTCTCGGGATCACATACCCCATCACAGGTGCCCATGCTGACCTCCCCCCTCCATGCCCTTACAGGGGGAAGACAGGCAGCGCTGTTTGGAGCGTCCTGCAGCCCCCTCCCCTTGACACTTCTGGGCAGGAAGGGTGAGTGCCAGTCTCTTGGGGCAGAAGTGCTTGAGACCCTCAGTGGAAAATTCGGGGCAGGTCAACCCCTCAGCAAAATTTGGGGACTCATAACCAATGGTATTCAAATGTTGGCCAGGCTCCCCATTGGGGACAAGTCACAGTAGAAGGGGCCCTAATTAAGGTGGGTCCAGCTCCACCATGGGTTCACAGGAGTCCCTGGGACCAGCTATCGAGGGCAGGGCTGTGTGCTTCTTGACCTTTGCCCAGCTCCTTGCGTGAGCTGGACTTTTTGGCCCTCTGTGCTATTATCTGCTCATGGGTTTTCATGGTAAGGGAGGGTTCTGAGTGGTTAGTGTGTTTGACCTGATTTTCATTGGCCCAACTCCTGGAAGGACATCCAGTGGGGTGGTCTGCTGTGAGGCCCATGTGTCACAGTGGAGTAGATGAGGGCAGCTCTGTCAAATGAGGCGCTATGTGGAGGGCAAGGGGCCCCCTATCCATTCATGCATTCTGCTGGGGCCGGATGTTCAGTATGGAGAACCTTGTCTGTCAGGTTTCCTGGGCCTGATGAGTGCCTATGAGCGACTTTCACTAAGGAGTCATGTGGCCCCTGAGCTGGTTCATAACCAAACATCCCTCCAACGCCCCCTCCACTGGACTCAGCTTTCTGTTTTTCCACAGGAGGCAACCCCAACCCCATATGAGGTTCTGGAGGCTTTAGGGGATTGACAAAACCGCCCCTGGGTTCTGAAGAAGCTGTGGCCAAAGCTTTGGGGATCCAGTGTAGGACTTGGGTATGGGGTGCTCAAGGTCAGTGGTACTAGGCATCCTGGTCCTGGCCCATCACTCCTGTAGGTGGCATTCCAGGTGAGGGGTCTGTGGCTACCTGAGCCCTCATGTGGCCTGCAGAGCTGGGGGAGGACTTAGTGCCTCACCCACTCTGGGAGGCTTGCCTGGAGTAAGCGTGCAGCTGGGTCTGTTTCTGTCCCCATTCTTTTTGGTCCCTGGGCTTCCACCTCCTGGGGGTCTCACAGTATGTATGTGACAAAGGACCCCTGTGACATTCCTTCAGGGGTGCTGGCTGAGTGGGGTTCAGGCCTTTCATTACCCTCATGCCACAGGCAACTGGGCACTCCCCAGGAGAGGGAGGTAAGGTGCTGGGGTACTCCTGAGGGCATGGAAAGCAGATGCAAGACCTTGTGTACTGGGCCTAAGTTTCCCTCCTGTTTACTGGCTCAGACCCTTGGGTCTCAGGGCCCTTCCCAATCGGGATGAAGGGCAAGGGTTGTATGTCAGGGTAATGCTGGCTGCAGATGGCTCCCTCTGCTTTCCATCCTCCTGGCCAGTTCCCAACACCTCATCCCAAGGAGCCAGGTTCTGGAATTTGGGGGCAATTGATGCCCAGTCCACCCTAGCCTGTCACTTCTGACCTCTTGCCTACTCGGACAAGGGGATACTGCCATGGCCTTCCCTACTGGGCCCTGGGAGGGAGGCCTTTGGCAGCCAAGGTCCATTCCCCCTAATGTGTTCCCCCAGGAAATTGCCCTCAAGGGGGCTGGGTGGCACTTCTAATATATGCAAACTCATCGATCTGAGCCCTGCCCCACCTGTGTTCCTCTGTCCCCAGGCTGACTCTGCCCCCCACCCCCACCCCAGCATGTACACTCTGCTGTGGATGTCCCATGGGCCGTGCGTGTGGGTGCCCGTGGCGGGCTGGGGCGGGCGGCTCAGGGCGCACTCGGCCAGCCCCTGCCTGTCCTCTGGCGTGGACGCTTTTGTCTTTGTACCTTTGCATCCTTTGTAATGAAACCTAATAAAAACCCAATGTTTTCGTCTCTGCCTCCTCCCCTTTTTTCCTGCCCTGTTCTCCAACCAAGAGATGAAATATGAGTGTCACAGGTACACCTGGTGGGAACCACACACACATGAATATGGACACACAGATGTGCACCCCTCACAGTATCACCCCACTAGCCAGCTACTTGGACCTGTGTCCTGGAAGGGGAATAACTAACCCACCAGGATCCTGGAGCAGACACTTCAGGGGTGGGTGAGCTGCAGCAACTGGACACAACTAGTTAGTTCGGAGGGAAGTCAGCAGTAAGGCCAGACTCCACCATCTCCCCAAAGCAGAGACCACAGCCACCATCCTGCCGAACACACTTTATTTTGTCCTCTCTGATCTCTTCCCTTCCCCAGGGTTGGCTGCCCCTCAGTGCTCCAAGCCCGAGAGTGGCCATCATCTAATGGCAGGTCCCCACCCATCCCTAGGCCTGCAGCAGCCCCCGGGTCTCATAGTCTTCCGGGATGGTGTCTGTGGAGGGAGAGAGGATAGGTGAATGAGAAAGGGTAAGGCCAGCAGGGCAGAGCCTCCCCTCATCCTGCCCCCTTACTTCCTCTTACCATTGCAGCGATAGCGCAGGTTGGCCCAGATGATGTTCTCCTGGGAGAAGCAGAAGACACCCAGGCGGCCACCCCGCATAGTTGTATCCAAGACTACATTGCTGTCAGCCACCAGCTCAGGGCCCTCGTAGAACTGCACTCTGGTGGAGAGGGGAGGCAGGGGACAGTGAAGCCCCTCAGAGTTTTGGCGTCCTGCCCTGGCAGATGGGCCCCTCCTATCTCGGAGTAGGGACCATCAGTCTCCTGCCTGACCCATAGAGCAAGTGGGGTTCCTGACTAAAAGTTCAGTTTCCCTGTGTGAAAGAATGGATACCCAGGTTCCTGTACACAATAGGTGCTAACTGGGTTTCCTGTACAGAGAAGGGATTGAGAAATGGAGTGTGGGTGAGACCCCACTTTCTAGCTGAGGCCCCACCATGTGCTGTGTCCTAGGAAGGGTGTCATGTCCTAGGGCCAGTCACAGTTAATTCTAGCTGCCTGCATTGTACCTGTTTTACAGACAAAAGAAACAAAGGCCCCCAGAGTCTCTCCTTCCAGAAGCCAGGGTGGAGCAGAGACTCAGTCCCTTGGCAGGGATGGGGTCCCCACCTGATATAGCCCACTTGGGGCCGGTGCTGCAGGAACCAGCGGTAGGATGTCTTGTCCTTCCAGCCCACGTTGCGGGGATCCTTCCAAAGCAACCGCACCTGTGATGCCGTGTCCCCTGTGTGCCACAGCGCATTCCGGAGCTGCTCCCCAGGGCCTGTGGAGGACTTTACAACCTGACATGCCCAGGAACAGAAGCAGAGAGTCAGAAGCCACAAAGGCCACTGGAGCCTCTCAGAACCCTTGCCTGGTGGTTGCTTCAGATCATAGAGGAATGATAGAAGTCTTGGGGAGGGTGGTCTGGATGGGAAACCCACAGGAAGCTGCCTTGAGCACCACATGGAGACTTGCAGATGGGTTATGGGGGTATCAGTGGTCTGGGGACTCATGAGAAGGTGTGGAATTCGGTGAATAGGTTAGGGGTCTGGGAAGATTTGAGGGTCTGGAGGAGGATTTAGTGACCTGTAGAGAGTTTTGGGTGTCTATGGGATAAACAGGGATCTAGAGGATTTGGGAAATATCTGCAACATAGTCTAGGAGGGTCTGCAGGAGGATTTAGGACCTGAGGGAAAGCTTAGGGCTCTCTCAGAGGGTTTCAGAGCCCAAAAGATGACTAGGGGTGCTGGGTGAGGGTTTGAAGGCTGTGAGAGGAAATGGGAGGTATTTGGGGCCTATGGGAATCCAGAGGAGAGATGAAAGTGAGTAGGAAGACTTGGAGGTCCATAGAATGATGCTGGGGGACTGTGAAAACTTTGGGGTTCTGTAGAAGGGTTTAGGGGCTTGCTATAGGACATGGAACAAGAGGTCAGGAGGCCCCCTCCCCCTGCACACCTTGAGCTGGATTCCAGGTTCAGCCACAGCACGAAAGGGGTTGGCCTGCCAGTACGTCTGCTCCATCTGCTTCCACATGACCACGTAGAAGCTGGAGCTGTCCTGGTAGCCAAAGATGAAGCCGGCGTAATCATCGTCTGTGACAGTGTTCACATGAAATGTGCCTTCGAAATCCACACCATTGAAAGCAGTGTAACCTGGGCAAGTAGGAGACCAATGGGATCCTGGACTCCCCAGAACCATCCCCCCAGAGTCCAGCTTGTCCCTTGGGCCCAGATCTCCCTCTCAGTACACCCACCCCATCTCTACCCTCTGAATCCAGACACAGTCATGGCCCTGAGCCCTGGACCTGCCTCAGCCACCCTGCTCTAGCCCAGACCCAACCTGACCTCGCCCCACCCTCACTCTGGCCCTGCCCCTGAGCATCTCCCTGCAGAGCCTTTCCCCTCACAGTGTCTCACCCACAGCCAGGCCAGGATCGCTGTTCATCGTCTGCACAATCTCCATCCCCTAATAAGGACCAAGGAAGAAGGGCCTCAGCCTGGCCAGGGGGCCCTCAGCTTTCCAGTCCCTAGGTTAGCACCCTAAGCGGGGGTTCTGAGTTCCTCCCACCTTCCGCCTGGTCCCTGCTCCTACCTGGTTGAGCACCACCCAGTTGGGGTCTATTTGTGCGTCACCCTCAGGGTCCAGCACCACCGTCTGGAAGGCCCGAAAATCGGTGAGGGTGACCTCGGCATTCTCCGGACAAACATCGATCTTGTCCACTACCTTGTCAGCGTCAAAGTCGCCCTGGCACGCATCACCTACGCCATCCCCTGAGAGGAGGTGGGATACCCTGGGTTGGAGAGGTCAGTGCCAGGCTCCCCTCTTCACGCCTAGCCCCGCCCACTCCAGCGGATGGCCACGACCACACCTTCCACTGGCCCCACCACGCCCATTTGAAAACCTGCCCCAGTGGCTCCACACACCCTGTCCCACCACGGGTCCCACCCCCTGCCTTACGATCTGAGTCTTCCTGCCCTGGGTTGGGCACCAGGCGGCAGTTGTCCCGATTGTCAGGGACTCTGTCGTTGTCGTCATCCTCATCACAGGCATCACCCTGTCCATCGCGGTCTGAGTCCTGCTGGGCGCTGTTGGGCACTGTGGGGCAGTTGTCCCGAGAGTCCTGGTGCCCATCTCCGTCCCTAGAATGGGTGGGGGAAGCACAGAAACAATGAGGTCCTCACAGGGCCCTGTCAGGAGCTGCCCATCTTAAGCCCCCATGCTAGAAGGCCTCCTTACTGGTCCTGGTCGCTGTCACAAGCGTCTCCCACAAAGTCGTGGTCCACATCCCTCTAGGGAGAGGGGGTGCAGGGGTCCACAGTCAGAGCAAAGAAACTCAGAAGCCTCCAACCCAGGCCCAGTTCAAGAGCAAAGGTCCTTCTGACCCCAATGAACACCCCTCCAGCTACTTTGGAATGGGCTGCAGTCTGGTTAACAGCCTGGAGCTCAAGCCAGAGGTCTGACCCAACTGGGGTCTGACCTGCCCTCACCTGGTCTGGGTTGCTCTTCTGGGGACAGTTATCACAAACATCCCCTATGCCATCACCATCACTGTCCTTCTGGTCTGAGTTGGGCACCCTTGGACAGTTGTCCACTGCGTTTCGGATCCCTGCAGAAAGCAGGGGAATAGGACAGGACCCAAAGATCAGGTGAGGCCAGGCCGACTTCAGCAGGTCAAGTGCAAGCCTGGGGCAGAGTCCTACCCTCTCCTAGCTCCCAGTTACTACAAAGTAGGTCCAGTCTCATAAAGACTTCATGAATAGATGGCAACGGAGGGGACTGGCCCTCACTAGGAGGCAGCTCAGCCAGGCCCTCTCCTTGCCCTGTGACTGCACCTCCTGAGCTTCTATGCCCCAAGTGTAAAAAGGGCACATACCCGGGTTGCAGGCTTGATCCCCAGTGTGGGACTTGCAGGAGGCAGCTGATCAATGATTCTCTCTCATCATTGTTGTTTCTGTCTCTCCCTGTCCCATCCTCTCTCTCTCTAAAAAATAAATAAATAAATAAATAAATAAATAAATAATAAGTACAATCTTTTTTTTTTTTTTAAAGGGCACCTCTCCAATCCTAAACTCCAGGTTTTGTCCTTCTTTTCCTCTCTGCAGCATCCGACATAGAGTGCGATTTTCTGCTCCCCTGAGCATGTTCCATGGGCCGGAGCATCCGAGGTCAAACCCTGGGCTTTGGAGCCAGGCCCCAGCCCTTATCCCCCCCACCTAACACCCTTCCCCCTCGGCTCCCCCCACCCCCCGCCTCACTCACGGTCACCGTCGATGTCGTCGTCGCAAGCGTCTCCTTTGCCATCCTGATCTGTGTCCTTCTGGTCTTCGTTCTTCTGGGTTCGGCAGTTGTCACACGCATCGCCCCACTTGTCATCATCCGAATTGCGTTGGTCTGGATTTCGGACCAACGGGCAGTTGTCCTAGGAAACAGGACCGGTTAAGGGGAGGGAGGGGTTAGGCCAAGTGGGGCAAAGGTCACATCAACATCAGCCCCTATCCGACTCTGGGAACTCTATATCGCACCGGGACCGAGAGTCCAGCCCCTGAGGCCGCGCCCTCGCCAACTCTCCTGGGCCCCTCCCAACTCCCCTGGGCCCCTCCCAACTCCCCTGGGC
>JAAGEH010000197.1:701105-719082 GCA_011751065.1 Lasiurus cinereus | reverse complement strand
CCTGGGCCCCTCCCAACTCCCCTGGGCCCCTCCCAACTCCCCTGGGCCCCGCCTTGGCCCCACCTCCTCGTTTAGGACTCCGTCCCCGTCGGCATCCGGGTCGCAGGCATCTCCGATGCCGTCGCGATCCACGTCCTCCTGCCCTGAGTTGGGCACAGTCACGCAGTTGTCCTAAGGGCGGGCAGGGCAGACGTGAGGGGCGTGCCCTGTAGCCCCGCCCACATTGCGACGGACCACGCCCTCCGCTCTGGCTCGCACCCTCCTCAACCCAGCACACACACACACCCCCGCCCCAAGATCTCGCCCTTTGTCCGCGCCCACCTTGCGGCAGTGGCGCTCTGAGCAACGCAGCTTCTCGTCTGGGAAGCCGTCCAGGTCGGTGTCTCGGCCGCAGAGAACCCCGTTGCCAGCCCAGCCGATGGCACACTACGCGTAAAGAGGTGAGCGGATGCTCCGGCGTCACCGAACCCCGCCTCCCCACTCCACGCCCCTTCCTGCCAGCCTGCACTCACCACACAAGATTTCGAGCCATCACGCTCCAGGACACAGTCGGCCTTCTCGTGGCACGTGCTGGGAGTGCCGTCGGGGCATAAGCGCTGGGCGCGCGGACGGCAGCCGGAAGCTTGGTCGCCCACGAAGCCGGGCTGGCACGGACCGCACTGGAAGGAGCCCTGCAGGTGGGCGGAGGGAGGTCAGCTCGGGACGCTGCCACTTCGTGCTTCACCCTACCCTCTGCCCCGTCTCCGGGCCTTACCCGAGTGTTGACGCACACGGAGTTGGGGACGCAGTTATGCTGCCCAGTCTCACACTCGTTAATGTCCGTGCAAACCTGGGGGGGAGGGAGCGCAGAGGTCACTGCCCCCACGCAGCCACCCCCGAACCTGGTGCATCCCCTGTCCTCTGCATGCTACCTCTCCCCTCCATCCCGCCTCAAACACCGACCATTCCTAACTCGGACCCTTCACTCCACTGGCTCCCTTCAGCCGGTCCCCACCACCTCTCCTTAGAGGCGAGGCAGGGAAAAGGCTCGGGGAGTTCATGAAACAAAATGCGCAAACTGCCCCCCCCCCCACGACTCCTCCTGGCGCCACTCGCAAGGCCCTCACCTGCTTGTTGGCCTTGGCGAAGGGCAGCCCCACACCTTCGTGGGTGGTGCCGCTGTATCCCGAAGGACAGGCCTCGCATCGGAAGCCAGGGCTGGTGTTGATGCAGCGGACCCGAGGGAAGCAGGGATGGGCGTTACACTGGAGGACAAGGGCCATGGAGGGTCAGAGGATGCGGAGCTGTTCCCCTCAACCCCGTCGCCCCCCAGCGGCGCCTTAAGGTTCCTTTGGCTTGGAGTTAGAAAGTCCAAGGGCCATCAGCCGGCACGCTGGAGGGGGGATGACACATGGGGCGGAGGCCATCGTTCCGGGGGTCAAACGTGACTCTGCCTTGTTGGGGTAGAGGCAGGACCAGGGGAGGAGAAGGGAACGCCTGGAGGGGGCTGCTCCGGGGACCCGGTAGGTTGGGTGGTCATGGGCGGGGTGAGGAATTGTGAGGGCGGCCGTCCCCAGCGGAGGGGGGGAGTGGTCGTCGGGGTGTGCGTGCCCTTCGGGAGGGGGGTCGTCGGGGCGGACTCTCCGCGATGGTGGAAGGGTCGTTGGGGCTGCCGAGCGTCGGAGGTGAGGGGGATCGTTGGGGTGGACCGCTCTCGGTGGTAGGGGAGTCGTCGGGGCTGGTGTTACTGGCAGTGGAGAGAGTTATCGACTCGGGTCTCCTTGATGAGGAGGGCGGTCGGAGCGGGTGACCCCCGGTGGTGGGGAGGTCGTCTGGACGTGCGCCCCCGACGGTGAGGGGGTCCTCTGGGAGAGCACCCCCAGCTGACGAGGAGGTCGTGGGGACGTTGGGGAGTTGGAGGATCGTCGGGGTGGTGGGGGCGGGCACACCTCGTTGATGTCAGTGCAGTGCGAGCCGTTGCCTGTGAAGCCCGCGGGGCAGGGTCCGCAGCGCGCGCCGCTGGCGGTCATAGTGCAGGCCACGCCTGGGAAGCAGTAGTCGGGCGCGCACTGGGGTAGGGGGCGCACGCTCAGGCCGGGTGTGTGCGCGGGCTGCATCCCTGCGGGGCGGACGTGGGCAGTCAGATCACGCCCGGGGGCGGAGCCTACCAGCCCCCGCCCCTGCAGAGGGCGGAGCCCATCAGGACCCCACCCCGGACTGTTCTCCTGGATCGCTCCCGCCTCCCGCCGTCCGTGCTCTGGCGTCTTCAGCTGTTTCCCTCCGCGTCTCTCCACCTGCCGGTATCTCCCGCACGGCTTCTGCCTCTCTTTGTGTGGCCGCCTCCCATCATCTCTGTCTCCGTTCCCTGTTTGTCTCTCCCCACCCCTCATCCACTTTCTCCATCTGTCAGCCTCGTTCTCTTCCTCGTCTCTCTTCCTCCCTCTCTCTCTCTCACTTGCGGTGTCTCTCCAGTACTTCTTGCCGTCCCGCCGCCCGGTCTCTGCCTCCTCAGGTCCACTCACCGCACGCGTCACACTCCATCACCGTGTTTTTCAGGAACGTGATCTCCTTGACCTGGTGTGCAGAGGGGACGGTGTGTGGTCAGCGGGGCTCCGTTTTTCTCCTCCTCCTCTCTCCACGCCCCCACCCCCCGACTCTCTCCCTTCCCCACTGGGACACCCTTCTCCCGTCACCTGCCCTCGCGCAGCCCCGACCTCCCAGACCCCAGACCCGCCTCTTCCAGGCCTCTCTCCCCCTTCGCCCCGGACTCCAGTACCCTCCAACCCCGCCCGCACCTGCTGCCTCAGCAGCTCCCTCACGTCCCGCAGCGCCGCGTTGGTCTCCTGCAGTTCCCGCAGCATCTGCGGGCCCAGGTTTGCACCTGCACCAATAGGGGCGCTGATGGGGTGTCGAGCCTGGGGACTCTCCCCCACGCAACTCCCCACGCTGCAGCCGCCACAGACAGGAACCCTATTCCTTGAGAGAGGTCCGCCCCCCCTCTCCCGCAGCTGCCTGCTTTCTTCATCCCGCTTGTCCCCGCTAACCGTCCCCAGCCACTGGGAGCCGAGACCCCAAACCTCCCGCGGATCCTCCTGTCCGATCCGTTTAGGGGGTGGGAGCGCGATGTGGGGGAGGGCGCGGCATACCCAGCGGAATCTGGCTCTGGCCCTGACCCGACGCACCAAGGGCGGCCAGGGAGAGGAGGAGAACGCAGGCGGCTGTGAGAACCATGGCAGCGAAGGGGAGCTGGACTGCGGCTTGCTTTCTGCCGCCCACCAGGCCGGCGGGGCCTATTTATCCCAGCGGCGAGGCCGGCCCCAGGGACGGCCCACCACTGCCCTGCCCAGCGTCCAGCCGCAAGGTAAACAGCCAGTTCTGGCCTTTGCGTTCAAGGCCCCGCCCAGCATGGACCTGGTGGGGAAACTGAGTCATAGGGGGGTCAGTGGGGTGGTGAGTCAGGTGGGACTACCCTCCAGCCCTCTCATTGAGTGCCTGCTATATGCCAAGCCTGGGCAGTCCCCTCAACTCAGTCAAGGGAAGCAGTCAAGGGAAGCAGTCAAGGGTGACTAAAGGTTCAGACCTACCTCCACCTCCCTCTCTGCTTTAGGTCAGGCGGACTGACCCTTCACTCCCTCCCTCCTCTCTTGCTTCAAAACGGGGCAAGTGAGGTCTCTCTGTGCCTCTGTTTTCACCTACACAATGGTGGAAATAAGCATCATTATTACAGGGAAATGAGGGGTCAGCGAAAAGCAGGGACCCTCAGTCTGCCTAACCAGGTCCACGGAGGCATGCTCCTGGCCCTGACCCCTGAGAGTTGCAGTTAACGCCCCTCAGCCCTTTCTGGTTTCCCCTCTCTCTGGTTCTCTGTCTGGTGGTTGCTTGGTGGGGGCAGCCTGGTAGCCCAGCAGCAGGAGGCCACTCAGCTTCCTAGTCTGTGCAATTGGTTGTTTGTATGTCCATGCCCCCTCCCCCCCCCCCGGGGAGGGGTGTACAAACCAAAGGGCTCCAGCTGGAAGTCTGAGGGGGGCCCAGACTCCTATTTGTCAAGACTTCACCATACCTTCCAAGCTCTGCTCCAGTTGCTGTGGGAACAGCCTGTAATAAAAATAAAAATTACTGCTAATCAGGAAAATCATCCTTCTCAGCCCAGCCACACTCATGAGCTACAAAACACCTCAGTTTTCTGGAGTTAACCCTCTCCATCCCTACCCTCTACCACTACCCTCCAGAGGCGTACAGCCTCTATTCTAAGGGTGGGGAAATCAAAGCCCAAATGGTGAAGTGATTAGCTTAGTACCACTGCAAGGGTGACGCCAGGGTAGTGTCATAGCCAGACCTGTTCTCCTGAGAGACTGTCGAGAAATCAATGAAGGCTTCCTGGAGGAGATGGCAAGGAAACCTAAAGCAAAGGGAAGACTCAGATCAGCAGAGGGAAAAGGTGGAGACAATTCTGGCAGAGGGAAGCACATGGAGCTTGCAGGTGGGAACATTGCAGGCACATTCATGTATCCCACAAGTTTGCACTGAACACCTACTGTGTGTCATGTCCTGTGCTAGATGCTGGGGATACTGGGTGAACAAGCCAGACCTGGCTTCTCCCTCATGTGTAGCAATCATTCAAAGGGGCCAGGACTATGATGCAGGAGCTCCAAAAGGTGCCCGACCTAGTCTGAGGTGGGAGGAGTATGGGCTGACTCTCCAAAGGAGAAGGGAACACCAAACAAGGACCAGGAAGATGAGGAGCACATTACCAGGCAAGGAAATGATAGAAAAGCATTTCAGATAGAGGAACAGCATACACAAAGCCCCTGAGGCAGAAATGAGCGTGATGGACAGGCTGATCTCAGGACGGAGAGATCTTGAGGCTCAAGAGAAGCAGTGCCAGTGGTGTGGGGCTTGGGCTGTGTTCTGAAGGCAATGGGGAGTCAGAGAGGGTGAGTGAGAAGGGGTAGGCCTGGAGGGGAACAGCTGGCCCCAGCCTGGGCAATTCCAGTGAAACACCCGCCTTGCTTCTGCCTGCCATGAGCTCACCTCCTGTTTTTCTTGGCATGTGGCACACCTGGGGGCCACTCTGGGCTGGTGCTGGAATTCTTGGGAAAACCACGGCTCCAGCAGGGCCAGCAGGCATGCGTGTGCCTCATGCAGCTGGGACAAGGGCACATGGAAGCCAGGCTCCTGCCACAGGCTTGGCACGAGGCTGAGGCTTGAACACACGTGGCCTTGTTCAGGCCATGGGAAAAAATGGGGAAGGACACTTCAGGCAGAGGGAACAAGTCAGGCAGAGTCTGCAAAGATGTCCCTGTTTGCATATCAGACAACAGAGAACTAGAGACGGGTATTCTGGCTTCATACTGATCCTGGGCCCGATCAGCCTTAAAATATACTTTCTAGTATTGTCCCCTTCCTCTTCATTTCCCAGCCTTTGTGCCTGCTGTTTCCTGCCACTCTAAATACCTTTCTCTATCCTTTTAGTCCTGGCTCTGGTGCCCCCTCCTCCAGGAAGTCCTCCTTGCTCTTTTTGGACAGTGCTCAGAGGCTGGTGCTTGTGTGATCAGCTCTCTGGAACCTATGGCAGAGTATTCCTGGTTGAGGATATTGAGATGGCCTACCCTGAGGACTGTGTTTAGTTCTGGGGACTCCTTAGGAGGCTGGTGGATTTAGTGATATGTGATAGACCTGCTACCATTAATGTAACATTGTCATTATTTCTTATAAATAATGTAACACCATTGTTATTCACAATAGTAACCCTTGCCAGCCCTGTACTTTAGGACACACTTCAGGGCAAACATAGCCTGGGTTGAAAATTCAGCTAGGCACAGCCTTGCTCTGTGACCTAGCCAAGTTGCTTGACCTGTCTGTGCCTGTTTCCTTACCTATAAAATGAGTGTGATCCTTGTTGAGAGGATTGAATGTGCAAACGCATGAGCAACATCTGGCTCTAGTGTCACCCTCCTTGTACAATAAGGAACTTACACACTATGTCACTTACACTTTAGAGAGTTTTTTTTAATTAATTAATTTTTTTCTGTAGACCCTTAGAGAGTTTTTAGTCATATTTTCCTGGGAGAAGAGATGAGACACCTCAAGGTCACACAGCCAGGATTAGCACTGGGGAAGGCGGGTCCTCTAAGGCCTTCACATCCCCTCCCTGCCCTGGGTCACAGAATCCAGATGAGAAATGCTGGCCCAGGTCCCTTTGCCTGGTACCTCCTGGCCTAAGCCTTTGGCTGGTGCCCCAGCCCCTATGTCCTTTCCCACCACACCAGTGGATCTAGGAGCCTGGCCAGGCTGGGGCTGAGGGGCTGGGCCTTGGCGTTGGGGCTCCTGGGGCCCCTCGTGGCAGAAACCTTTTGGGCCAGGAGACATGTGGGCGCCCCCAGATTGCCCAGCTGCCTCCTCTGGTGAATCCAGAGGGAAAATATGTCGGGAAGGCAGCCGCCCTGCCCTGGGCGGGCCTGGCCACAGGCCCAGGGTCTGGGGAATTCATCAGGGCCAAGAGGGAGGCCACAGTCGAGGAGCCTGACCCAGCCTGCCTCTGATGGCCCCACTGGACCCATGTCTCCTGAAGGACCAAGAGGCAGGGGGCAGGCAGACATGGTGCCATTTGGACACTGGAACCTAATAGACCCATCCTAATTTGCTCTCTGATCTTCAGCACCTTCTCTCCCACCTTCCATTTGCCCCAGTCCTGTCCCCATTCTGTCCTAGGCTTCCTGAAAAATGATGATAAAGGAGAAGATAACAATAAATATAATGCCTACAGTTTTATTTTGTAAGTACCAAACACTCAAAACCTTGCCAACCACTTTTATGGGTTTTCTCTTTCTGTCTTCCTCATCCACACCGTCTGCAGCCCCAGGCGGCAAAGAACTGGTCATCGGTCATCAGTCATCACGGGAAGCAGCAGAGCACAGTGATGAAGGTCTTGAACTCTGGCATTTGGGCCCTGAGTTTCATATTCCAGCTCTGCTGTGTGACCTGAGGCAAGTTGCTTAACTTCTCTGTGTCTCAATTTTTTCCTTATGTTCTCTCTTACTCTCTCACTCTCTCTGTCTGTCTGTCTCTCTCTTTTTCTCTCTCTCAGAGATGGAAAGACCACCTTCAAAAGTTTATTACATTGTAAATTTTTTCTTCTCAAGGTTAGCAAGCAAAGTTGCTTCAGGAGAGGAAAAACTTTAGAAACTGGAGACCCTCTGGAATTGAATGATGCAACATTCAGTGGGTGCTGATTTCTAAGAACAATGTTGCACAGCCATATCTTCATTGCTTTCCAAGATAACTGTGGCAGGACAAAGAACCACCCTGCTCTATGTCTGTGTTTCAGGGAGAGAGACTGCCTGTAGGGCTAACTGCAGAACTGTTGTTCTCTCCCTCGGTTCCTCTCTCTCTGTCTAATGAACTGAAAATTGGAAATGCCTTTCAAGATTTTTGCACAGTAGCAGTTAAAACCAAGGTGAAAATGGAGACCATAAGAACTCTACCTCTTATGGTCATCATGAGAACTGAGTAAATTAATCCATGGAAAGTGATGAGCCCTCAGTTGCTAACATCCCCACTCTCCAGATGAGCAAACTGAGGTTTAGCAAGGCAGGTTCATCCTATGTCCTCTCAATTTTGGCAAGCTCAGAGAGAAAAGTCACACACACACCCTCCCCTCCTCATGAAGGCACCTAGCCTGGTCACAGGAAGAGAGTCGTCCCCCCCCCCCCGCCACCCCAGGTTTCTGGGACTGTGTCTGGAGATGGTAGGTTTGTGGACAGAGCCTACCTCCTCTAGCTTCTCTCTGGCTTCCACCCCAGCTCATTAACAGGAGGCCCTTGTTCAGCCCAGTGATGGATGAATGGAGGCTGAGGGTGGGGTGTGTTTACCCATCAGTTGCCTGGCGAGCAGGGGCCTGGCTGGGGCATGGGCCAGTAGGGGAGGGAGCTACCAGGTAGAGAGGAGCCCCAGCCCCAAAGTGGGAAGACTGGCACACAGTAAGTACCAAATAAGTGATTATCGTTTAGTCGGATGAAGTTAAATAACTTCATTCTCTAGATAGACATTAACCCCTTCCAACACAGAGCACAGGGTGCAAGAGGTCTTGGCCTTTCAGCTCCGTAATGGGTAGCTTCGAAGGCTGACAAGTGCACGCAAGCTTCATGGAATACTCGCCACACAGAAGTAGAGCTGCACAGAAGTAGGGCCAACTGGGTTAAAAGCAGGAGCCCATGGGTTAGGGAGGCCCTTCTGGAGCAGGGATGTCGGTTCCAGGACCTGTACAGGTGAGTGGTTCTGGTTAACTAGGAGCACCCCAGGCAAGGGGCACAGCAGGAGCCAAGACCATGGTGGGATGTGCCTGATGGTGTTCAATGAGAAAGTAGGTACAGCTGGAGCAGAGAGGCTCTGGAGGGGGGAGGAGGTGGGACCCTAGGGAGGAGTGTGGGATGAGGGCCCTGTGCAGGAACAGAGCTGTGAGCCATGGTTGGGTTCCACAAGCATCTCTAGCCCCATCTCTTTCTGCTTTCCGGACCCTTTACCTGGCTGTGACTACTCCCTGGTGCATCACCCCCTTTAATATGGGGAATTTCTTCTCATTCTAGCTGTGTTAGTGGCCTCTTCTCGCCTCCAAAGTGCCTCAGCATCCTCCATCGCAGCTTGAGCATACTGTGTGGCACTGCTGGGTTACATGGGGTATGTGGGTGTGTCAAATGAACCCCATCCTCTTGTTCCCCACCATCATGCACACATGATGGAATAAGTGAATGATGGATTAGATGAAGAGGTAGTTGAAAATAGTTGAAAGATAGGTGAATAGATGGGTGGATGGATGGATAGATGAGTGAGTGGATAGGTGGGTAGGTGGATGAGTGGATGGGTGTATGAACATGGATGGATGGATGGATGGATGGATGGATGGATGGATGGATGGATAATGATTAGATAGACGGGATGGCTGGATGGGTGGATGAATGAACAGACAAATGGGTGAGTAGATGATTGGAAAGATGAATGATTAGATAGGTCAGTGGGTAGACTAGATGGATAAATGGACTCTCCAGGATCTTCTCTGGCCATATGGCAAACACATTCAGAGGTCACTGTGAGGAGTAAATAAAAGAAGGAAGGTAAAGCACACAGTAGGCACCCACCTGTTTCCCACGGGTTGAATAATTACTAGAGCCAAGGCGTTCCAGAGGATCCAAGAGCCATAAGACCACACAACAAGGAGACAAGGAACTAAGAAATGACAGAGCCATGACATCATGGGTTTATGGAGCCACAGGACCACAGAGTGCCAAAGCCACAGAACTGCGGGATCCTAGGGCCATGGGACCACAGCATGCTAAGGTCACAGACCTGTGGATCTTGGGGTCACAGGACCACAGAGTGCTAACGTGACAGAGCTATGGGATCCTAGAGTCATGGGGGACCATGGTGTTAAGAGACTGTGGACCCAGAGTGATGTGGCCACCAGTCAGCAATCGCTCAGAACTATATGATGGTAGCCACAGGACCCAGGAGGGCTGAGACACAGCACTGAAGCCTACCACATCTGAGGGGCCACAGGATGGAGTCTCAGAATTGACCCCAGCAGAACCATTCTCTCAGGCACACCTTCACCTGCCCACTGTCCACGGAGGATCCTAGAGTCCACAGAGCTACAAAGTGCTTTCTCCCCCATCTCTGGGGAAGCCACACCGACTCCTGCAGCCAGCCAGCCACCACTCAGTGAGTGCCTGTGCTAAGTGAGGCTGTCCAGGTGCTGGGAAACAATGCCAACCTCCAACCAGGCATGCTGGGACACCGAGTGCTCAGTGGAAAAAGAATTAAAAAGTTACTTCTACATCTATGTTCTTTTAAAGGCTAGTAGCAACATGGCATGAAGGGGAGGCTGTACTCTGGCACATGCCCTCTGGGCAGTGGTAGACTGCTGAGTTACCTCTTTTTCCCAGCTTGGCTCCCAGCTCTGCTCATGCCAGGAGTCACAGCTCAGCTCAGATTCCACCAGACACATTCATGTATTAATGAGCTCTCCTGGGACAGCAGCTTCTCCCAGCAGACAATAACCCTGATGCCCAAAACAATCAGTCTTGCTTTGGAAAGGGGAAACAGGCCCAGGATCACAGAGATCCAAGGCCAGAACTCAAACCCCTATCTGGCCCTGGCTGGTTTGGTTCAGTGGATAGAGTCCCAGATTCTATTCTGGTCAAGGGCACATGCCTGGGTTGAGGGCTCGGTCCAGTGTACAGGGGGCAGCCAATCAATGATTCCCTCTCATCTTTGATGTTTCTCTCTCTCTTTTCCTTACCCTTCTGCTCTGAAATCAATAAAAATATATTTTAAAAATATAAAACAGCCAAAACCAGTTTGGCTCAGTGAATAGAGCGTCGGCCTGCGGACTGAAGGGTCCCAGGTTCCATTCTGGTCAAGGGCACATACCTTGGTTGCGGGCACATCCCCGGTGGGAGGTGTGCAGGAGGCAGCTGATCAATGTTTCTCTCTCATCAATGTTTCTATCTCTCTATCCCTCTCCCTTCCTCTCTGTAAAAAATCAATAAAATATATTTTAAAAATATATATATAAAACAAACAAAAAAAAAAACCCTCTGTCTGTTGGATGCTGAGCATGAACTCATCAGAACCCAGCGAGACTCCCTGTTGGAGCTCCAGAATGCCTCCTCCTGGAGCTCTAGCCATTTTGCTTCATGATGAGGCATAGTGAGGTAGTCAAGGCACGAGACTCAGCGATGTCTTCCCTCCACTGAACTCAGAATATGAGCCAGGGCTGCTGTGGGAACAAAATGTGATCACAGAGAGTGCGCACTGGGACTTGGTATTGCTGGGCTGGAAGGACCTTGCCTTTTCCCACCTTCCACATGGGAAAGCAGAGAGCCAGGGAGTAGGGTTCTCGTGCTTCTGAGGCCCTGACATAAATGCAGCTGATCTCTAAAACGAGGTTACAGGGAAAGAAAGCCCATCCTCATTGCTTTCCCCAGTGGCTGGGCTTCTGGATTCAGAAGCCCAAATGATGCCTTCAGGATGTCTCTCCATCAGCTTTCTTCCTTTAAAAAGAAATGATAAAATACACATGACATAAGATTTATCATTTCAACAATTTTAAAGTGTACAATTCATTGGTTTTTAGTCATGACAACCATCACCTCTATTTCATTCCAGAATTTTTTTTGTCTTTCCTTTCAGAATATTGCCATCTTCCAAAAGGAAACCCCATTCCCCATTAATAATCACTCCACATTCTCCCCTGCCCCTAGCCTCAACCATTAAGCTACTTTCTGTTTATATGGATTTGCCTCTTCTGGACATCCTATATAATAAAAGGCTAATATCAAATTGACCCAACCGTGGAACAATCAGTCGCTATGATGTGCACTGACCACCAGGGGGCAGATGCTTAAAGCAGGAGCTGCCCCCTGGTGGTCAGTGTGCTCCCACAGGGAGAGCACCACTCAGCCAGAAGCCAAGCTCATAGCTGGCGAGCACAGTCGATGGGAGCCTCTCCCACCTCCACAACAGCACTAAGGACCCCTCAGGGAATGTCCAACTGCTGTTTTCAGCCTGCTCCCCAAGGGGTCCCAGACTGCGAGAGGGGTCCCAGCTGAGGAACACCTTCCCCCACCCCCAGTGCATGAATGTTGTGCACCAAGCCTCTAGTTTCATATAAATTGAACCATACAATATGCATCCTTTTGTGTTTGACTTCTCTTACTGAGTATTTCTTCAAGGTTCATCCACATTGCAGTATGTATCACAGCTTCATTTCTCTTTATGCCTGAATAGTGTTCCATTGCATATATAGACCACATCTTGTTTATCCATTCACAAGTTGAGGGCCATTTGAGTTATTTCCACCTTTTGGCTATTGTGATAATGAATGTATGTACATGTGTATGCAAGTTTTTGTTTGAACACCTGTTTTCAGTTCTCTTGGGTATATGCCTGCGAGTGACATAGCTGGACCATATGCTAACTCTACGTTTAACTTTCTTTTTAAAATATATTTTATTAATTTTTTACAGAGAGAAAGGGAGAAGGGTAGAGAGTTAGAAATATCAAGAGAGAAGCACTGATCAGCTGCCTCCTGCACACTCCCTACTGGGGATGTGCCCACAACCAAGATACATGCCCTTGACCGGAATCGAACCTGGGACCTTTGAGTCCACAGGCCAATGCTCTATCCACTGAGCCAAACTGGTTAGGGCTCTATGTTTAGCTTTCTGAGTAATGCCACACTTTTCTACAGCAACTGCACCACTGGACACTCCAACTAGCAGTGCACAAGGGTTCTTGTTTCTCTACATCTTTGCCAACACTTATTTTTTAAGTTTTTTATTATGGCCATCCTAATGGATGTGAAGTGGAGTCTGGTGATAGTTCTGATTTGCATCTCCTGATTATCTCTCACCCCGTCTCTTAAGGTGCAAAACTGGGTCAGGCTTGCATTTCTCCAGCCCCATGGTCCTAAACAAACAGATCACCTTTCCCCTGATAGGCCCAGAAGGTATTTCAAAGCTGACTCTCATTGACCCCGCTCAGAGTAGTATGACCCTCCCAGAGCCAATCACTATGGGGGGAGTGGGAGACCCCAGATGGAGGAGCGGGGGTAAGCCCCTCCTGGACAGCACTAGATACTAAACGTGGTGAAGCCTGGGTCCCGCACCTCAGATTCCTGACTCAGGAGCTTTCTGGATCACAGGCTGTTGAGTCTGGCCTGCTTTAATGGGAGTGACTGGTAGTGTCCCAAGCCTCTAGCCTCTGCCTCCAGCTCCAAGTGCTACATCTGAGGTCCCTCTTGCTGCCTTCTGCCCTGGGGAAGTGTGGCAGTCCCAGATCCAGCCCAGGTCTCCTGGAGGCTTCCACTGAAGGCAGCTCCCAGCCCAGCTGAGGCCCTTCCCTCCTTTGCCAGCCTCTTTTTTTTTTTAATGTATTTTATTGATTTTTTACAGAGAGGAATGGAGAAGGATAGAGAGTTAGAAACATCGATGAGAGAGAAACATCAATTAGCTGCCTCTTGCACACTCCCTACTGAGGATGTGCCTGTAACCAAGGTAGATGCCCTCAACTGGAATCGAACCTGGAACTCTTGAGTCCACAGGCCAACGCTCTATCCACTGAGCCAAATGCATTAGGGCTTTGCTGGCCTCTTGATCTCCCCTGAATATTAGACAACCTTGACCATCATAAGGAAACAGATTTGGCCCAGAACAGCAGGGCCACCAGTCTGCTATTTCCAAATGGCTGGTGTATGGCAGAGGAGGAGCCAATGGAAGGGGACTCCTCACCCCATCACTGGGTTCAAAGCTGCTCTCAGCGCTGCTTCAGGCCCCAAAGTATTGAAGTAAGAAAATAATAGAATGGCATGAAGATCAAAGCAGTGTTCATGACCCAGAGTTGGGAGGGACTAAGGAAGGGAAGCAGGGAGCAAACGAAAGCCCAGAGAGGGCAAAACATTTGCTCAGGGCCCCACAGTCAAGGAGAAGCAGATCTGATTCCAATCTCCACCTTTTTTCTTTTTAAAAAATTGCTTTGTTGTCCTAACCGGTTTTGCTCAGTAGATAGAGCATCAGCCTGGAATGGAACCTCCCAGGTTCCATTCCAGTCGGTAGAGGGCATGTACCTTGGTTGTGGGCACATCCCCAGTCGGGGGTATGCAGGAGGCAGCTGAATCAGTGTTTCTCTCTCATCGATGTTACTCTCTATCCCTCTCCCTCTCCATTCCTCTCTGTAAAAAATCAATAATATATATATTTTTTAAAAATTGGCCGAAACCAGTTTGGCTCAGTGGATAGAGCGTTGGCCTGCGAACTGAAAGGTCCCAGGTTCGATTCTGGTCAAGGGCATGTACCTTGGTTGTGGGCACATCCCCAGTGGGGGGCGTGCAGGAGGCGGCTGATCGATGTCTCTCTCTCATCGATGTTTCTGACTCTCTGTCCCTCTCCCTTCCTCTCTGTAAGAAATCAATAAAATATATTTTTTAAAAAAATTGCTTTGCTGTGGTAAAGACATATAATATAAAATTTACTATCTTCATGTTTAAGAGTGCAGTACCGTGCTATTAAGTGCATTCCTATTGTGTGGAACCATCACTATCACTTATCTCCAGAGCTCTTCATCTCGAAAAATTCAAACTCTGTGCCCATTAAACAACCCCCTCCCCCCATCCCTGCTCCTAGCACCAGCCTCCGTCTTCTCAATCTATACTTAACTACTTCCTCTTAGCAACTGGGATAAATAATCAGGCCCCAAAGTTATTTCACCCGCCTGATTTTAAAAAGCTGTCTTGCTCACTCGCTAGCCTGGAATATCTGGGACCACTGGGGTCTTGTCGCTGGTGCTCTACTGGGGTGTGTGATTTCAGATCAATGTCACATTTTTCAGATGTGAAACTGAATTACCCCTTCATGGCCAGAGAGATGAAATCCAACTTCTGACCCCCGCCCGTTCCTGAACAGGCCCCAGGGTGGGTCTCAGGCTTGTGGGTTGGCGGGTGTCCCAGGGTCTACTTTTCCACTCAGCACTGGGGTTGATGCTGGGAGGGGCAAGGCCTCAGTGCTGGTGCTTATTTTTTTAACCTTTGCAGCCAGAGACTCAAAGCTGAAACCATCCTGACCGCCCCTGAACCCCCCCGCCCACCAGGTCTGGCCAGCAAGACTACCCAGAGGCCTGACCCTCTGGACACGGGGCCTCCCCAAACCACACGGTCATAGGACTGCGTCCAACTGCACATCTGGCATTTTTTTTTAAGAGAGAGAGAATAGAAGGGAGGGGGAGAAACATCAATGTAAGAGAGACACATGGATTGGTTGCCTCCTGCACACATCCTGACCAGGGCCAGGGATTGAGCCTGCAATTGAATTATGTGCCCTTGACCGGAATCTAACCTGGGACCCTTCAGTCTGAGGGCCAAAGCTCTATTCACTGAGCCAAACAGGCTAGGGCCACATCTGGACTTTTTGACTGGGTTCTGATTTCCAGCTAGAGCGCAAGGGCCTGGGATGGGGAAACTGTGGGACCCACTTGCTTGCACAAAGGTTTGGATCGAGGGGTTGGCCCATGCCCCCTGCCTGCCTCTCCCAAGTAGGTCCAGTCCAGATCTGGCCATCAAAGGCCACTCCTTATCCCCAAGGCCCACAGTACCATCTGGAGCGGGAATATTCTGATCCAGGCATGTGGATCCAACGGTGCAGCGCACGGCCAAGGTGGGGCAATTGGTCTCCAACATCACCTCTGTAAGGTTTCCTGTCTTAGGCAATCCACTCAGGGCTGGGCCTGAGAGCTGGGCAGTGTCTGAGACTCCTCCTACATCCAGTATCTCAGTGGCTCTTGTCCCCTCAGCCTCCAAAACATACAAGTACAAACATCTCCCTGCCTTGGTCTTATCCCTGCTGACTCCTGCCTGCTGCCTGGAACCTGCCCCAGCCTATTACCCATGGGAGCCAAAGGGGACATCTCAAAATTATAAATCAGATTGTTTTACTCTCCAGCTCACACACCCTCCATGGCTCCTCATTATTTTCAGAATAAAACCCAGCTCCTCCCCATTGCCTGCAAAGCCCCATGTGATCTCATCTCACCTGTTCACCAGCCTGTCTTTTGCTCACTCTCCTCCAGCCACACTATTCACTATCCTCCAATAGCCGTGCCCTTGTCCCTACCCAGGGCCTTCGCATGAACCATCCCTTCAGTCTGGAATGTGCATGTTCCACATTTACATAATACTTTCCTGGGTCTCAGCTTAAAGATCATCAACTAAGGAGGCCTTCCTGAATCCTAAGCAAAAGTATTTTTTTTACCTTCTTCCCAATACTCTTCATGCTTTGAAATTACATTCTTTGTGTTTTCATACAAATACAAATTACAAATTGTATTTTACCCCCAGTGTGTACTATCATGCCCACCTCATACTAAGTGGGGTTGTCTCTTCTTGGGGATAAGGGGACATCCCCTAGTGCCAACATTTGAGAAACATCTACCCTCTGAGGTTCCCTGAGTGCCCCCAGCAATACCCCAGGATTTATAATTTTGCCCTTAATGTATGCCAGGATGATGGGAGGCTCACAGGTAGCCATGGGGGGCCAGGAAGAGGAAGTTCCAAGTTCCAACTAAAGTAAGGATAAGAACCAGCCAGGGTGGGGGTGGCCTGGAGGGAGTTAATGGGACGGGGCAAAGGGGAACATATGTAATATTTTCAACAATAGAGAATTATTTTTTAAAAATCTTTAAAAAAAAACAAGACTTTAACTTACCAGAAAAAAAAAAAAAAGAATCAGCCAGGTCAGAGGCCACAAAGGGTGCTCAGGGTGGGGAAGGCAGCATGAGCAAAAAGGCCTGGAGGTGACAGAGAAGAAGGCAGCATTCCTGGAACTGGGTGTGGTGGGAGACAGGGAGATGGAGTCTGGCCTCCATCCCAGGGTGATGGGAAGCCATGGCAGGTATGTGAGCAGAGGGCACATCAGACTTATACCCATCATCCTGTGCCAGGCAGCAGGAGGCTCCCTCCCCAGACCTCAGCAGCCTGTGGTTCAACATACTCTTGCTGGCTGGGAACATCTCGAAACAGCTTTATACAAATTCTTGTGGAGTAGGTGGTGAGGCCATCTGCCATCCCTGCCACCACAGGACTCAGGGAGATCCGCCATCTGCAGGAGCCTCCAAGACCCAGATAATGTGCTGATGGCCACCTGGTCCTACGAGGGCCTCTCAGCCTCCCTCAGAATGTCCAGGTACCCCCAAGATCCTAGGTCTGGTCACCCCCTGCCGGCCCCCAGTGGCTGCCAAAGAACTCTCTCCTTATTCCCCTGGAATTTTCCTAACAGGCCCTGCCAATGTCTCCAGGAACATATAAAGGGAAATGTTTCCAGTCCGAGTTGGGCTGTTTTAAGGCTTTTGGGGCCAGGAGGCTGGCTGCAGAATGGAAAGGCCTCGTCACCCCTCTGCTCCTGCTGCAGAGCCGCTTGAATCCAGCCTGTCCTCCTCCTAGGCCTGGGATTTTCTAGCCACGCAAAGACCCCCCTCGCCCCTTTCCTCTGACTGGGGAGAAATCCCCTGGAAATCCCCATACAACATTGTAAAGGTGATGCATTTTTTCATCGTTTATTAACGTAACAAGCACCTGTTGCACTCCCACCAGGTGTGATCGATCTCTGTGCCAGGTGCTGGGGCCATAGTGGGAATAAATGGGACCAGTCTTGCCCTCAGGTGGGATTACCCCATGTCACTAGCTGAAAACGGAGGCCAAGGAGGGTGGCAGCTTGACCAAGATGGTGCAGGGACAAGCAGAGAAGTTCCAAAGTGGTGTTTTGTTTTTTCCTAACAGAGTTGACATTCACTATTTTAAAGTGAACAATTCAGTGGCACTTAGCACATTCACAATGTTGTGCAACCAGCACTTCTATCTGGTTCCAGAACATTTCCATCACTCTACAAGGAGAACCCTGTTCCCATAAGCAGTCATTCCCTATCCCTCCTCCCACACTGATCTGCTTTTTTTTTAAATTAAATCTTTATTATTCAGATTATTACATTTGTTTTTCTTTTTTTCCCCTCCATAGCACCCCTCCACCCAGCTCCCACCCTTCCCTCCCTCCCGTTGACCTCATCCATAGGTGTATGATTTTTGTCCAGCCTCTCCCTGTATACCCCTCACCCCTTTCCCCCTGAGAATTATCAGACACGGGTGGGTCTGGAGCAGCAAGTCCTCCGCGGGCTCCGCCGTGAGTGACTCTTCAGTCCGCAGGCCGACGCTCTACCCACTGAGCACACCTCCTCCTGCTGCCACAGCGGCAGCACACACACATGGGGAGGGCGGGGGGCCACGGGGTTGCAGGGGTTAAGGGAACCAGCACCGGCGCTCGCTCCTGCAGGTCCGGCCAGGCCCGAGCCGCACCGGAAGCCCAGAGGGCAGGTGCCCTGGCGGCTCGAGAGCCTCAGCCTCAGCACGAGGGTCTCAGCCTCAGCCCCAGCCTCAGCACAAGGGTCTCAGCCTCAGCCTCAG
>JAAGEH010000197.1:523719-701095 GCA_011751065.1 Lasiurus cinereus | reverse complement strand
CAGCCTCAGCCCCAGCCTCAGCACAAGGGTCTCAGCCTCAGCCTCAGCGCGAGGGTCTCAGCGCCTCGGCCTCAGCCTCAGTGCGAGGGTCTCAGCGCCTCAGCCTCAGCGCGAGGGTCTCAGCGCCTCAGCCTCAGCGCGAGGGTCTCAGCGCCTCAGCCTCAGCCTCAGCACGAGGGTCCCAGCCTCAGCCCCAGCGCAAGGGTCTCAGCCCCAGCCTCAGCGCGAGGGTCTCAGCCTCAGCTTTAGTGCGAGGGTCTGCAGCCTGGCCCCAGCGCCCCAGCGCCCCAGTCCCCCAGCCCCGTCCCTCTCCCCCGCGGGCATCGCCAGCAGCGGGGACTCAGTCCAGCACTGGGAGGAGGACAGCGGGGCGCTGAGCGGAGCTCCGTTAGTCCGCGTTCCATGCCTGCGTTTCCCCATTGCAGGGGCCCAGCCCGGCGCCCTGTGCTGCGGGGCACGTCCCCCCAGGCCCCGGGGCCTCGACCTCGCCGGCGAGCCCGCCTCCGGGCCGGGAGCGCGGGCGGCTCCTTCCCCGGATCCCGGTCCCCCTCAGTCATTATTTCTTTAAATAGGTTTTCAGTATCTTGCTCTCTCTCTTCTTCTGGCACCCCCACAATTCTGATGTTGGCACGCTCGAAACTGTCCCAGAGACTCCCCATGTTATGTTCACACCTTTGGATCTCCTCTCTTCTTGCCTTTCCAGTCGAATGTTGTCTGCCTCTTTATATTTCAAATTTTTTACTTGATTCTTGCCTTTCTCCAGTACGCTGCCAGGACTCTGTACAATATTCCTTATTTCAGTCAGTGTATGTCTAATTTCTATTTGGTCCTCTATCATCTCCAGTTGAACCTTTTCCATCCCTAGTTGGCTCCCCTGCATCTCTAGTATGTCCTTTTTCATCTCCTCTTGGGTCTTGCTAAATTTATCCATCTTTTCTAGCATATTCTTGAAAAACCCCATAAGCGTGGTTTTGAACCCTATATCCAGTCTTTTTTTTTTTTTCCTCCATTTCTTTTGTTTGTGATCCCTTCCCCTGTCTCGGCATCCTCACCATGCCGGGAAACTTCTGTGTTGGATTCAGCCTTATGATAGCAGAGGCAAAGCCGCAGAAGCCTCTGTTGAGCTTGGGAGGGTGGAGTCTCAGGGCTTAAGGGACCGCCTTGCCTTCCAGTCGGCCCCGCCCTCCACGGCCCCCGAGTCTCACGTGACTGGGTAATGGCTGGAGCGGTCCCTGTGCGCGCGCGCACCCGCAGCGCCTCTAACCGCTGCCTTTCCGGCTCCCCTGCGCGCCAGGACCACACGAGTCTAGGACCCCAGGGTTTCGCCCGAAACAGGGGCTCAGTGGACTCAGAAGTGGCACAGTTGGGAGGGTCTGTCTCCCACCCAGTCGCGAAAGCCAGCGGCACAATCAGCAATCTGCCCTCCGCGAAGCACCATGCGCGTGCGCGACCGGCCCAGATCTTCTGCGACTCCCCTAAATTTCCGTGCACTTCTCCCTTTTCACAGTCCAAACTCTCCCCGTATGAGTTTCGGCTGGATCTGGGGTTTAGTGTCGTAAGATAAAGGGTTCAATGCCGTTGAGAGTCTCCGTTTCCCTCCCGCCAGAGAAAGCCAGCCAGGTCCTCTGGCACCCGCTCTCTCAGTGCACGCGTCTCCGTACCTCAGCTTTTTGCAGCTCCTCTGGGTTTCTGTGAGCCCCTCTCTTTCCCTCTATTTGTAGGATTTCCACTCAGCCAGCTTTCCTGTGGTTCTGGATGATGTCCGTTCTGTCTTTTAGTTGTAGTTTTGAAATTGTTGTGCGAGGCAGCAGTGTAGGTGTTTACCTATGCCGCCATCTTGGATTCTCCTCTGATCTGCTTTCTGTCCCTGTGAATTTACCTGTTCTGGACATTTCATATAAAGAGGATCATATATGTAACCTTTTGTGTCTAACTTCTTTCACTGAACATAATGTTCTCAAGGTTACTTTCTTTATTTTTAATTAAAAATTTTTACTTTATTTGCTGAAATATTTATTTATTTTTTATTAATTTTTTAAATCATTCTATTTTCAATGAAATTTTTATATGTATCTATATATAGATATATAGATATATATATTATTGATTTTTCACAGAGAGGAAGGGAAGATGGATAGAGAGTTAGAAACATCGATGAGAGAGAGAGAGACATTGATCAGCTGCCTCCTGCACACCCCCAACTGGAGATGTGCCCATAACCAAGGTACATGCCCTTGACCGGAATCGAACCTGGGACCATTCAGTCCGCAAGGCAATGCTCTATCCACTAAGCCAAACCGGTTTCGGCTGCTGAAATATTTTAAAGCAATCCAGGATCTCAAGTCATTTCTCTATTTCTTTGCTCCAAAAACACGAGGCTTTTCATATGTAACCCTGTTGTGTTATTCATAATCCAATTTCCTCAGCTGTTTCAAAAGTTTACTTTTTACAGTACGTGTGTTAGAATCAGGTTCCAAACAAAGTTCCCATTTGGTTGTCATATCCTTTATGTTTCTCTTTATCCTCTCTCTTTTAAAAAAAAAATTGTGGTAAAATAACATAAAATTTACCATCCTAACCATTTCTAACTGTCCTGTTCAGTGTCATTTAAGTACATTCACATTGTTATGCAGCCATCATTACCATCCAATTATAGCACTTTTTCATCTTGCAAAATTGCAACTCTGTCCCCATTAGACACTCCTGTCTCCTTCCCCAAACCCTGACCACAGTAATTCTACTTTCTGTCTCTAGGAATTTGAGGATTCTAGTCACTCACGTAAGTGGAACCTACATATTTGCCCTTTTGTATGTGGCTTGCTTCGCTTAGCATAATGATTTCAAGGTTCATCCATGTGGTAGCATGTGTCAGAATTTCCTTCCTAAAACCTTTATGACTGAATAGTATTCCATCCTATGTCTATGGTACATTTTGTTAACCACTCACTTGTCGATGGACACTTACCACATTGCTTCTATGTTTTAGCTACTAGGGGCCCTTTCTTGGAACATGGGCTTTAATATCTGGGCAGGGACCCCAGGGAATGAGAGTGCAACTGGTTAGAAGCCTGGAGAAAGCACTATCCCAGGCTGGTCAGAGAAGAAATGCCTGGGTAAGCTGTCCTGGCAGAAACAGAGGTCAGTCGGCATGCTGGAGTGGCTGTGGAAACCCCGCCCAGGGTAGTCTCCCACAGGAAGGCCCAGAGGACACACCATTTCCCAAGGTATTCAGACAGAGTTGCCGCCCCAGGAGGTAGCTTGGAAGTGGCCTCCTCTGCAGGCCTCACAGAGCGAGGGTCATCAATGTTCCTGATGCCCTAAGGACTAGAGGCTGGGTGGGCACTTCACCACCAAGAGTCTGAGTCTTCAATTATCCTGAGTCAGTGAGATGGTGAGTTTAACGTGTTGCCATGGTAACATCCACAACCAGGTAATCCTAAGGAATCAGTCTGGGCCTCACTAATCAACTGAAAGAATCAAACTGAAGTTTCACCCTCTTGTGGAGTAGCTCAGTGGATAGAGCATCAGCCTGTGAACTGAAAGGTCCCAGGTTCAATTCCGGTCAAGGGAATGTACCTTGGTTGCGGGCACATCCCCAGAAGGAGGTATGCAGGAGGCAGCTGATCAATGTTTCTTTCTCATCGATGTTTCTAACTCTCTGTAAAAAATCAATAAAATATATTAAAACAAACAAAAAAACCTTGAGTTTTCTCTGAGAAAGAAGAAACTCCATCTTGTCAAAGATAAATAATGCCGGATAGTAGTTAAAATGGTAAGGGTAGATTTTAATCAGTAGCATACTTCAACAAAAAGAAAAAGGGTACAGTGTGAAGTGAACTCAACTTTGAGCATTTAAAAAATTTTAAATATATTTTTTATTGATTTCAGAGAGGGAGAGATAGAAACATCAATGGTGATGAGAGAGAATCATTGATTGGCTGCCTCCTGCATGCTCCACACTGGGGATTGAACCCACAACTCAGGTGGGTGTGCACCCTGAATCGAACTGTGACCTCCTAGTTCATAGGTTGATGCTCAATCACTGAGCCAGCTAATTGGGCATTTTTACGTAAAGAATGAGGGAACATTCTCTACTTAAACAGGGAGAAAGTTGAGTGGGGGCTCTGTAGAGTCAAGAGGTAAAAAATTACAGAGAGTAGAAAGAGGGGCTGGTCCACATGAAACCCATCTGGATTTGCTAACTGGCACTTGGAGAAGTTCAGCTACTCCCCTCCCACAGAGGCTAGGAGATGGGACCCACCTTCAGGCACGGCAGCAAACAACAGTCGGTTCTTTTGGCAGGAGAAAACCAACAGTTTTCTCAGGCAGGCCCTTTAAAAGGGGCTGGAGTCATCCCAGAGATGTGGACTGGGCTGTTAGATACCTTGTTAGTTTGTGTGTGTGTGTGTGTGTGTGTGTGTGTGTGTGTGTGTGTGTTTCCAAGTCTTTATAGGCCAAAGTGAGATGGATGGGCAGCCACTGAGGGTTGCCACTTAATTAACACTCACAATCCAAAAAAAAAAAAAAAAAGAATAGAGGAGCGGGACACTGAGGGTGTCATGAGTCCTTTGCCAGTGAGCAGACCTGAGCTAGAGTGAAGAGCTAGTCAGGTGCCGGGAGGGAGGACTCTGTGGTGAGTTTGTACTGTAACAACCTCCTACCCAGTCCCTCACCACAGTGACCTGTGGGCTTCTGCTCCAGTGACTGTTCCCTGCAGAAGGGGGTGCCCAGATATTTCAAGGACTAACAGACTTGGGATGAGCTGACATCAATACTGCAGACCAAGGAGTCACTACTGCTGCCTGCAGACTGAGGGTACAGTGGTGGGGTTCCAGGTAGTGAACTGAGTTCTGGAGGAAGTCCAACTCACAATGGACCCGCTCATCCATCCCCAAGTGTGTGATTAGAGCTGATGAGAATGAATATGCTTAGAAGTCAGAGAAAGTTCCTCCTGCCATTGAGTGACTGACCTGGGGCATATAAGAGTGAGAAGGGCCATAGGAATCCTTCCAAAGCTGTCCCCATCATATCCCAAGGAGTAAAACCGAAACAATATCCCACCCATGGAGATTAGGCCACCATCAAAGGCTTAGAGCAGTGGTTCTCAACCTTCCTAATGCCTCGACCTTTTAATACAGTTCCTCATGTTGTGGTGACCCCCAACCATAAAATTATTTTCGTTGCTACTTCATAACTGTAATTTTGCTACTGTTATGAATCATAATGTAAATATCTGTTTTCTGATGGTGTTAGGCGACCCCTGTGAAAGTGTCGTTCGACCCCCAAAGGGGTCACGACCCACAGGTTGGGAACCACTGGCCTAGAGGATGCAGGAGGGGTCCCTGTCTTCTCTGTTTAATATTCTGGTCAACCATACAGGCACCAGATAGGGCCTGGAGAATGACTGTGTACTGCCACAGGCCTGACAGAATGGAGGACCAGGAGGCCTGGCCAGAGTGTATTACTGAGGTCTCAGGTATATTGCATATTGCCATTGATTTGGCCCCTGAATCATTTTCTTTTTCTTTTATTTATTTATTTTATTGATTTCAGAAAGGAAGAGAGTGAGAGAGAGAAACATCAATGATGAGAGAGAATCATTGATTGGCTGCCTCCTGCACGCCTCCTACTGTGGAGGGAGGGGGGCGGGGGATCAAGTGCACAACTTGGGCTTGAGCCCTTGGCGGAATGGAACCCGAAACCCTTCAGTTTGCAAGCAGACGCTCTACCCACTGAGCCAAAAGGGCTAGGGCCTTTTTCTATTTTGATTAGAAGGAAAGGTTCACATTCCCACGAGATGGACAAGAAAATGCATTTACTATTTTGCCACAGGGCTAGGTCGCCAGGTAAAATACAGATGCCCATTCTGTTGGGGGGGGGGTGAATACAGATGCCCATTCTGTTTGGGGGGGGGTGATGTGAAAGTTTTGGAACTAGATAATGGTGGTAGCGCAACATTGTGAATGCACTAGATGCCAATGAACTTGTACACTTAAAAATGATCAGCCCTGGCCCGGCCACAGTGGCTCAGTGGTTGAGAGTTGACCTATGAACCAGGAGGTCACGACTCATTTTATTGATTTCTGAGAGAAAGAAACATCAATAATGAGAATCATTGATTGGCTGCCTCCTGCCCTATACCGAGGATCAAGACTACAACCCGGGCATGTGCCCTGACCTGGAATTGAACCCTGACCTCCTGGTTCATAGGTCAACACTCAACCTCTGAGCCACGCTGGCTGGAGTTACTGAGTTCTGATGACTTTGTTTATTGTCCATCTTCCTACTAGAAAAGGCCACACAGCTCTCTGTAAACTGGGGACAGTGGCATGGAGTTGGGCCCCCTGGGATGTGTTAGTTTCTCAGCTCAGCACCTTCTAAAATAGCCACGGTGAAACTCCACTCAAAATATATGCCAACAGGCAACCTAGTGAGGAAATGAAGGTAATCTCCAGGGGCTGTCTTCCTCCAGGAGACCCTGGCTGGCCCTGACACCCTCAATAGCAGCTTTGAGTCTCTGTGGGAGCTGAAGCTTTGATGCCAGGCCATTACCCACATCTGCAGACACCTCAGCACATCCTCTCAAAAAGCAACCTGTGGTTGAATTAGAATCAAGGTGGCCACCCCACTGTACCCCAACCCAAGGCCTGCTGTGAACCCATCATCACCTTCAAAGAGACCGTTCAGAGAGCAGAGGAGGCAATAAAATATACACACATACGCCTATTTTTCTTTTCCCACTACCATCACCAGGGCTTTGGCCACACATCTACGTCCCACAAGGGGTTCCTTTGAAGCCAGACTGGAGCTGCAGAAGGGGGACCCACAGAAACCCACAAGCTCCCACTGTTCCTGGGAGAGCCTCAGACAGGGTCCAGTTCACAGACTCACAGAGCTGGCCACCTCTCAGCAAAGGCTGGATCTCAAGGGCCACAACTGTGAGAGACTGGAGCCTGACAGAGGGTTTTAAAGAGGCTGATGGCTAAATGGAGGAAAGCAGCTGCAGGATCTTAAATGTCCTTTTTCTGAAGCCATGGGCTGCTTACCCTCTCAAGGGATCTTTCTTGCTATGAGAGAAGAATTCCATTTTCCTCTACTTGGAGACTGGCATGGAACTCGAGGAGGGGTGGGGCCAGCCAGTGGATTACAGTTGTGAATTCAGAACTGGTGGGTGAATTCAAGCTGGCTTAAGTCACCAAGTGGGATGAGCCTAGGATTGGTCGAGACCTACCTGGGCCGAGAGAAACACACACCTGAGGTGGAGGCCTAAGAGGTTTTGTGTGGTCTGAAATGTTTGTGGGTGTTTTTTTCAACGATGAACTGTTAAAATGTAGAAAAGTAAAAAAGACTGAGCATTTGCAAAGAACTGACATTTGATGACCGGTGGCCAGGTGCTGTCCCCAGCTCTTCACATAACATATTATAAGGGGTTGATAACATTAGATTTCCGTTTCACAGGTGAGGCACAGAGAGAACAAGACATTTGAGAGAAGTCACACAGTGAGCTGATGTGAATCCAGACCTTATCTTTGAGTTAACTTAAAGTCAGCAAAGTTATCCCTGTGGTCGGCAAACTGCAGCTCTTTGGCCCCTGGAGTGTGGCTCTTCCACAAAATACCACGGCCTGGGAGAGTCTATTTTGAAGAAGTGGCGTTAGTAGAAGTTTAAGTTTAAAAAATTTGGCTCTCAAAAAAAATTTCAATCGTTGCACTGTTGATTTGTTGATATTTGGCTCTGTTGACTAATGAGTTTGCCAACCACTGTCATATCCTACATGGTTAGAACAGAGCCATGTGTTACATTTTTCGTTTTATTTGAATTTCATTGTTTAAACTTTCATTTTGGTAAAATATAAAATTTGTCATTTTACCTGTAAAATGTAGTGGCATTAAGTACATTCACCAAATGTGCAATCACCACCATTATGTATTTCCAAAATTTCTCATTGCCCCAGAAACCCAGTATCCATTAAGCATCTCCCTCTGCTCCAGTCTCTGGAAGCTTCTGGTCCACTTTCTGTTACTATGGATTTGCCTGTTCCAGATATCTTATATAATAAAAGACTAATATGCAAATTGACCGAAGGGTGGAACAACTGGTCACTATGATGCGCACTAACCACCATGGGGCAGATGCTCAATGCAGGAGTTGCCCCCTGGTGGTCAGTGTGCTCTCACAGGTGGAGTGCTGCTCAGCCAGAAGCTGGACTCACGGCTGGCGAGCACAGTGGTGGTAGCAGGAGCCTTTCTCACCAACGCTGCAGTGCTAAGGACCCCTCGGCAGACATCCTCCAATGTGTCCCGGACTGCAAGAGGGCACAGGCCGGGCTGAGGGACCCCTCACTAGTGCACAAATATCGCTTCTAGTTTTATATAAATGGAATCGTTCACTCTTGTGGTTTTTTTGTCTGGTTTCTTTCACTCAGCATGATATTTTTGTGGTTCATCAGTGTTGTAGTGTGTCATCAGTGTTGTAGTGTGTCATCAGCGCTTCACTCCTTTTCATGACTGAATAATATTCTATTGTATGGATGGACTATTTTTGTTCATCCATTCATTAGTTGATGGACATTTGGTGTGTATCTACCTTCTGGCTACTGTGAATAGTGCTGCTATGCACATGTGTGTACAAGGATCTGTGAGTTGCAGCTTTTAATTTCTTTGTCATACAGGGTGGGGCAAAAGTGGATTTACAATGGTCAGGATGCAAAACAGTTTATTTTTCTATTATTACTTATTAGTTATTATATTATTTTCCATACCAACATCTGTAAAACTACTTTTGCCCTACCTTTGTTTTTTCCTATACATACATTTTTCAGATGATACTGTCATGGACATCATGTGTTTTTAAAAATATATATATTTTATTGATTTTTTACAGAGAGGAAGGGAGAGGGATAGTCAGAAACATCGATCGCTGCCTCCTGCACACCTCCTATTGGGGATGTGCCTGCAACCAAGGTACATGCCCTTGATGGGAATCAAACCTGGGAACTTTCAGTCCACAGGCCGATGCTCTATCCACTGAGCCAATAAAGCTGCTGTTAGCATTTGTATTCAAGGTCTGCTTTCATTTCTCTTCAGTAAATACCAAAAGGGGAATGGCTAGCTCCCATGATGGGTATGCATTTAACTTTTGAAGAAACTGTCAAAATGCCTTTCCAAGTGGCTGCACTAGTTTGTATATCCAGCAGCCTAGACAAAAGTTGTAGTTCCTCCCTCTCCTTGCCAAAACATAATAGTGTCAGTTTTTGTCATGATAACCATTTCTGGGAGGGGTTGTGGGAGAAATGTGCCTGAGGTGACTGGGAATAGAAAATTTTTACAAAATATGATCTTTATAGTCATCCCTTCAACTTATAAATATGGGTAATAGGACTTTTTCTTTTTCTCTCCAAGCAGTGACAAGGGCTCATGAGATGTCTTGTAAAATATTTGCTGAGCACCTATTGTGTGTTCCCTATTGTGCCAGTCCTTGAACATAAACAGCAAACAATACTGACAGAGTTCCTGTCCTCAGAGAACTAGCTTCTACTTCGGCTTTTTAGAAGCAGAATCTAAGATGGGATTCACGTTCCTGTCAGTTTGGGGGAAATGTGTGAGTGAGTAAAGGATTTAGGACAAGTTAGGGAAGGCGGAGGCAAGGAAGTGGTTTCAATTCGAGTGGAGCCTCTGATCTTGGTGAGGGCGGAGTCCTGGAATTTGACAACCACTAGAGTGTTCCCAAGTTGGTACAAGGGGTCTGGCCTCTTGTGTCCCACACCCTTCAGTCCTTGGTGTGGGCTTCTTTAGTGTGGGTGTGTTTTGGCAGGTGTGAGACCATCCTGATGAGGCAGTTTGGTTGATGTCAATTCACAAGGTATGGGTATGAGCGGTTAGCAGCCAATACTTGCAGCAGCTGGCGTAGGGATGCACCAGCCAGTAAAAATTCTTGTCAAGGCACCCACAGCATCCTTTACAAAAATGGTGTTGAGCCCGGGCAGGGTGGCTCAGTGGTTGAGGGTTTGGTTCCCGGTCAGGGCACATGCCCAGGTTGCAGGCTTGATCTCCAGCAGGAGGTGTGAAGGAGGCAGCTGATCAATGATTCTCTCTCATCATTGATGTTTCTATCTCTCTCTTCCTCCCCTTCCCTCTCTGAAATAAATAAATATTTTTTAAAATGGTGTCCATTAGGCAAATTAGCACATTGACAATAATTTAATTAACAGTTATGATCAATGAAAGCTACGATGAGGGCTCCATCAGAAGAAGGGAGAGGAAGGTTTTGGTGTGACAAGGAGGGCTAAGTAATGGAACTGGAATCCTGGCTACCAAGTCACTGGGGCCTGAAGATCAGCTGATCCAGACCCACATTATCTGTTTGGGCTCCCTCCTGAGGCACCTGAAATTATTAGTTGGATGGGCTTTGGATTTATTTGAAACTATTGACTTATTGGGATTCCCCCTTAAACTGTATCTTCCCTACATTTCAGTACATAGGAAGCCAGAAAAGATGTTAAGAAAAAGGAACCTTTTATCATGTCATGGTAGGAATACTGGAAAATTAGGAACCATGAAGGATCAGGAACCAAGAGTCCTGTGAGCTGACTGCCCATATTTAGAGAGCCTCAGATTCTTGGGACAGAAAGGGAAGTGAGGGGTTCTCCACGGCACTTTCCAAAAAGCTGAGCCTTAGAATTTAAGGAGATTAAGGTTCATAAACCAGTGGCTGAACTTGGATAGCCTTTTATTGAGCACCTATTATATGTGGTTATTACACTCTGCATGAGGAAGACCTTGTGATGAACAAAGCCAACCTCTGTCCACGTGGAACTTCAAAAATATTAAAGGAGTAACTAGTAGCTCATTTATTCTTTTTTGTTGTTAATTCTCACCCAAGGATATGTTTTTTCCCCATTGATTTTCAGAGAGAGTGGAAGGAAGGAAGAGGGAAGAGAAAAAGAGAGAGAAACATACATTGTGAAGAGAGACATCCATTGCTTGCCTCCTGCATGATCCCCGCTCCCGGGCTGGCGCTCAAACCTGCAACTCAGACACGCGCCCTTGACCTGACAGGCAAGCTCAGTTATTCTTTATCCCTTCTTAATGGTTATTATTTCCTTTTCCCAGGAAATTCGAGTCTCAGAGAGTTGGTCATTTGTACAAAGTCACACAGCCGGTAGGTGGCCAGGTCAGGATTTCACCGCAGAGCAAGTGTTCCCAATCACTTTGCTATATACTGCCTCTTAAGATTATCCGAAGCAACAGACACCATTCCCAGCACCAGGTCCCGATTCATTTATTCAACAAATGCACACTGAATACCGACTTTTGTGCAGGCACCCCAGTTTACAGGGGACGTCTATGAGAGATAGGGCTACACCGACCCGCCAAACCTCCACAACTGGGTGTTCACCTACGTAGGGGATTCAGTTAGTGCTCAATTAATCCAAGGGACGAAGACGATCGGTCCCCAATGCTCACCGCCCCGTCATCAGGAAGCACAGGTTGGGGCGGGACCACATGTCCCGGCAGCCAACGCGCAGGCAGTTGGAAGCCCCGCCCTCGCGCGTGCGTATTGCGCGTCTTGTAGGCTCGCTAGGCGCTGAATGTCCCGGCGCGGTTGGAGGCGACGGCAATGAGTGCGCGCGCCTGCGTCGACGTCGGGCTCGCGCACGCGCATCTGCGCTGGCGTCGGGCTCACGCACGCGCACAGCGCCGGCGGCAGTGGTGGCCGTTCCTGTGGGGGTCTGCGAGCGGCTGGCGGCTACGAGCGGAGCAGCGACGCTGAGGGGCTTACAGGTGGCGGTGGCGGCGGCTCGCGGCCCGGCTCGAGCCGCGGTGGGCGTTTCTGTTCGGTCCAGGGGCGCGAGCGAGGCGGCGGCTGCGGCCCGAGGCCTGCGGCCTAGGCCTCAGCGCGGCGGCGGGCTCGAGTGCAGCGCGGAGCCGGCCTGCGGGCCCTGCGCGTTGGCACCATGAGCGTGGAGGCGTACGGGCCCAGCTCGCAGACGCTCACTTTCCTGGACACCGAGGAGGCCGAGCTTCTTGGCGCCGACACACAAGGCTCCGAGTTCGAGTTCACAGACTTCACCCTCCCCAGCCAGACGCAGACACCTCCCGGAGGCCCCGGCGGCCCCGGAGGGGGCGGCCCGGGGGTCCCGGTCGGCGCGGGTGCTGGCGCTGCGGCCGGACAGCTTGACGTTCAGGTGAGCGGCACATGGTGGCGCCGGAAACCGGGCCAGGCCTTAGCGCCTGGGGACCTGGTCCGGTTTCCTGACTGCTGGCCCCCAAGTAACCTGTGCCGGATCCTTTACTCCCGCCGGGTCCCAAGTAAATCTGTTTCAGGACCAGCTGCGCTGACCAGGTCCAGCGTAACCTGTTCCGGTCGCCTCACTTCTTACTGGGCGCATGGCAGACCTTCTCCAGGTCTCTGAGTTTGGGTGATCTGCTGAGAGCACCTCTAAGACCCGGTCCGGATCTAGCTCAGGCCAGGTCTTAGGTGACCTGCCACAAGTCCTCTTCTGAGCATGTCCGAGGTGACCTGCTCTAGGTCTGTCTCCGGCCAAGTCGGGGTGACCTGTCTCTGGGTGCCCCTCCACCTGGGTCCCGGCCCTTCGGTGGAACCGGAGCCCTGCCCCACCCCCACCTGTGGTCGCAGCCATCTGGGCACCCCACATTCACACACCGAGCCTCCAGATCAAATTTCCCCAAGCCCAGGGACTCTGGCGCGGGGAGAGTGGAGGCTCCTAGAGCAGAAGGGGAATTTTTGCTTCCAGTGGAGAACCCTATTCTCGCTGGCTATTGATGCTATTCTAAAGGCAGGTTGCATTTTGTTTTTCCTGCTTGCATTGCCTGTTGCTGAAACCGTCGTGTTACATAACTCCATAGCCCTGCCTTGGAAAAGTTAGGTTTGAGTTTGTTCCTCCAGTGGGTAGTGATAGTGGATTTTACGTAAATGGATCTGCTACATCGGAAATTTGTTTTTAATGATAGGCACATTTAGCGAAAGCTGCTTGGGTATTTTAAATTTGGGTTTGGGTTATGAGAAATACCAGGGGTACACTTTCTTGACCTGTGTGGGGCCTGGCTAGGATCTTGGGCTGCGGTCCCAGAGAATGTCCCCATCATCCTCTAGACCTCAGATTTTCCAGGCAAGGCTGGGGGAACCACCCCTTCCTCAACCAAAGTGAACTCAAAACCTGTCCTGGGGGATGAGGACTTGCATTCTGGCTGGGTGTCTGTCTAGTTGGTTGAGTCACTCCCGTGGGTAGGCCACCCACTTGGGCCTTCTTTTAGTCCTTTCTAGAAGCAGAAAACATTTGACTCATTCTAACCTCAGATTCCTTAAAAATAGAAGTCTGATAGGTCGGGCATCAGGGTGAACAGGTATGCAAGTATGTATGTTTTTTTGTAGGATTTTTTTTCCGGTTTTATTTATATGTGGAGGGAGGAAGGTGAGAGGTTAGAGTTTGCCTGGAGAGAAGAATGGGGTAATCATACCTGTAGTCTCGACTCTAGACTTAACTGTTTCCACAGCTATAAAATGTGGCATAGCAGTTATAGTTTTGTTACTTTTAAACATACATGAAATCTGGACTCCTGTATGAATGGACCAGAAAGTGCTGTCTGTAACTTGTGCTCATGGTGTTTGTGTCTGGAAGCCCTAGGATAAAGATTTCTTGGTTGAGCAGTGTGCCACCATTTGTGAGTTGACCTGCCCTAGGTCCGTCAGGGTTGCAAAAGGTAATGGTTTTATTACTAATTCTTTTTTAACTGTAGCCAACATAAAATAGCCAACTTGGAGCAGCTCTGGTTCTAGTTTTGTTCCTGGTGTTTTTGATTAATTGAGAGCATGTCCTTCTCTTTCAGTTGAAATAATGGTTTACTTCCCTCCACCTGAACACTGAGCTGTACAAAATAAAAGCATTAAAACTTCACTGGAGGTAAACATTGCAGTTGAGTTCACTTGAATTCTGATGATATCAAAAGAGATTGCTTTTCCTTACTGGTAGTTAACCCTGATACCCATCCTCCCAGAGCCTAACTTTTGATTTGTATTTGGAGGAGGGGAGTCATATCCTTTGTCAAAGAGGAAGCCCTGAATTTAGGGTAGGGAAAGTTTGACTAGAATAGGAAAATGGGAAAAAGTTGGTTATCTCCTTTGCCAGTTGATGGCATTGGCTACCTTCAGCATTTGGGAAGATTTTTCTTGTTTGTCCTCAGGAGTTATCTGTGTAATCAACTGTATGATGGAGCTTTCAGAGAGACTCAAAAAATCTCCCATTCTGATTGCCTTTTGATCTTATTGGATGAGTGGTTGTAAAGCATCAAGTGCTGTGTAGCCAGTTTTGTATGGACAGATCGCATTTTGTTTATCCATATACTAGTATCTGTTGGTGAACATTTGGATTGTTCCCACTTTTACTTATTATGAATAGTGCTGCTGTGAACCTTGGTGTACAAGGTTCTTTGTGGATGTATGTCTTTAGTGAAATTGCTGGGTAACTCCTCCAGGAGCTGCCAGACTGTTTTCCAATGTGCATCCACTTTTAATAGGCCTGACTGCCAGTTTTGCACAGTTGGTTTTACCTGAAAGTTTGTTTAGAGGCAGAATGAGAGATGTCCTAGCCGGAGTGATAGAATGGCAGGCAGGGATGATACCTGCTGAGTTCTTGAGTTATTTTAAGTAACACTTATTTTCTTGTTTGTGAAATGAAAATTATATTTATCAGGTCCCTCCAGATCCTGGGATGAAAAGTGGTGAGTACACAGCCTTACCAAGTGTCCTTAAGACAGTTTTTTTTTTTTTTTTTTTTGCACAGCTAACCCTTTTGTGGGTCCTTCCCCACCCTCAAAGGACAAGGAAAGGTAGTTTCAGAAGTCCTTTGCCTAATAGCTGGTGTTACCACCATTCTGGTCTGTCTAGGTGGTACCTCGAGATACGAGTTTAATTCGTTCCGTAACCTTGAGGTGTGGGAAACTATAAGATGCTCGAGTCTCGGTAAACTGGTGGGTCGTGTGCAGCCCGATTACTCCTATCTCAAATGTTGCTCGTATTTCAAAGCAAAAATGGCTCGCTCCACAGCTCGTATCTCAAAAATCCCATATGTTAGGGCACCCGTATCTCGAGGTACCACTGTATTTCCTCTTACCTGTCTCTATAATTGTTTTTCCTTCAACCATTGGAATTATGGTGAAAATCTAAGATTTGGGAATACTACCCAACCAAAAAAAAAGATTGAACTGTCAATATATGCAACAATGTGGATGCATCTTAGAATAATTACACTGAGTGAAAAAAGCACTTTCACAAAAAGATGCACCTCAATTTATAATGGGGTTAACATCCCATTGAACCCATTGTAAGTTGAAAATATAATTCGGAAACTAACCTGCTAAATGCTATAACTTAGCCTAGCCTACCTTAAATTTGCTCAGAACACTTATAATTAGCCTACTGTTGGGCAAAATCACCTTGCTGCACCTGCCTAGCATCATGAGAGTATATCGTACCACATATCACTAGCCCAGGAAAAGATAAAAATTTAAAGTATGGTTGTACTGAATGTGCATTGCTTTCTCACCACCATAAAGTAAAAAAAAAAAATCATAATTCTGGGGTCTGTGTATATACTCTAATGATTCTAGTGATAAAAGGTCTAGAAAGTGCTAGCGGACTTTGAGTAATAGCACGTCTGTGGTTGAGAGGAAGAAAGAAAGGAGGGATGACAAAAGGCACTAGGGGATTTGGGGGTGGTGAATATGGGTGTTTACATCCATTAACATCTGTCAACATATAAAATTAAACACTTTAATATGTCATTTATTGTATGTCAGTTGCATCTCGCTGTAAGGTAAAAACCACATGGAGATACCACTGCCTACCTTCTGGAGTGGCTTGTTTTTTTGTTTTGTTTTTTAAAAAGTTGGAAATACCACTTGGAAGTCACCCACAGCTTTGTGGTCCAGCAGAGAAACAAGACAGTTGCCCAAATGTGGGGCTGCTCAATGTTATAGCAGCTTTGTTCATGAGAGTCCCAGACTGGAAACAACCAGTGTCTGTAAAAAGGTGACCAGATATACAAAGACTCTTCCTCAGTTGTAGTCCTGAGAATACAAACTTGGGCTTCTTTTTCCTTTTCAAGTGGGAAGATACTTTAATAAAGAGTTATAACCTGTTCTTCAAAACCATACTCCTGCTGCCTTCAGAATTCATGGAAGGCTGTCTCCATATATCCTTGACCATCAGGGAAACATATTTTTCTTTTGCTTACTGGCCTGTAGCTTACGAAGAGGAGGAGTGATACAGTTCAGGGGTTCCTAAAGGTGACTTTTTCCATCTGGTTTTGTGAAAAGGCAGTTCCGCATGCCTTGAGAAAATCAGAGAGAAGACACTGGTAACCTTGCAGGAGTCCAAGAAGTGTTCATCCATCACTTTCCCCTTGTTGTATTTCCCAGATTTGTTTCCAGATACTGAGAACTTAACTAGCAATTAGAACAAAAGAAGGTTTTGTGTCAGTTAATGGTTAATAAATGAAATTACTTATTACTCAATTTATCCATTTCTTCACCCAGATTCAGGAAGATTATGGAGAAAATTAACGCCAGTGCAATACCAGTATTAACTAAAAACTAAAGCTCTCTCTCAGTCCAGTTTCCACATACCAGAAAAAGACATCTTTCTAATAGCTACAATGAGATATGATCACATACTATAGAGCACTCTCATTTTAAATGTGCAAGTCAGTGTTTTTCTAGTAAATTTCCAGGGTATGTCTGACCATCACCATAGTCACTTGCTGCCTTTGATTTGTCCTTCACACCATCTTTTCTTTTCTCCATTTTTAAATTTATTTTTGTTTGTTAATCCTCACCTGGGGATATTTTTCCATTGATTTTTAGAGAGAGTGGAAGATTGGGGGTGGGGAGAGGGAGGAAGGGAGAGAGAGACAGACAGACAGACAGACAGACAGACATCGATGTAAGAGAGATACATCAATTGATCTACCCCACCCCAACCAGGGCCAGGGATTGAACTTGCAACCCACGTATGTGCCCTTGACCAAAAAATGAACTCACTGAGCCACACAGGACAGGGCTCCTCCATTTTTGCTCTTGCTCATCTTTATAGTCTTTGGTCAACAGCTATAACAGGGAAATTGAGTGACCCCTACTCAGCCATTTCTGGTCATATGTTAAGGAGATGTGCTTTCCCGTGTACTGGACTCTGCACACTTGTTCAGAGGCAGGAAATGAGGCCTGGGCATCCTCACAGGTCTGTTCACATTTACTTCTGTCCCCTCTGTGCAGGCCATCAGGCAACCTCTTCAGCCTGGTCCCTGACTCCTGCCCTCAGCAGTTCTGCTTGCTGTGCCGTCTTCAGGCACAGCAAGCAGTGAGTCCTTTGCCAACTGCAGCTACTTTGTTAGAAATGACAGGTGCTGCCCAGATTGTAATTAACTTCAGGGATGGTGAGGGCCCAGAAGAGGGAGTGGTCTGCCCTACAAGGGTGTGACCTCGGCCAGGAGGAAAATTTAGTTGGCACTGTGGTTGGATGTGTGCTGCGTGCACTCAAGTGAATGTGTCAATTACTACGGTACCTATCAGGCTGCTGCAGTGGTCAGTCCTCCTCCTGGGCATATGCTTGTTCTGCACTGGATGCCTTGTTACCTCTGAGTCCTCACAAGGAGTTATGACTAGAGCAAACATGAGTTTGTCTCTGTGATTTTCGTCAGTCTAGGATCCCAAGGCTGAGGCAGGCTCCCCTTGGATTGGAGGTGTGAGTGAGGATAGTGTTAGTCAGCATACCCTTTGGAAGCTCCACCTGTGTGATGAGCATGAGGGCTGGAGAGGGCAGATTCTGGGCAGCTGTGGTGGTACAGAGCTCTCCAGCCCACAGAGTAGAACCATGATGTGTTCACTGGGACCTAGAGCAGAGTGTGGCCTTGGGAAGTGCTGAGGGGACAGTGAGTCTAACCGAGTCTCCAGGTCTCAGGAGGTCCTTGAACTTTTCTTGCCAGAAGAGCTTTCCTTGAGAGCAGAATGCTGCTGCTGCTGTTGCTGCTGCTTCTGATAAATGTGTGAGAGGCCAAGTGGACCTGTAACTTGCAAAGGGTCCTGTATCTTTTTATATGTGTTGGTCCAGTAGCAGCTTGCAAGCTGGTCAACTGAGCCAGGGTTCTCAGGATCCCTGTGGACTGTTGCCAGGAGGCTTCTAGACATACAACAGATGCAGGCTGCCTGCTGAGCTCTGAGCCCTTTATCACTGATGGCACTTGCCTATCTACTTAAGCTCCTTGCAAAGCTTAGCTGCCAGGGATGACAATGAGCCTGGAGAAGTGGCTCTCCTCACTTTGGGTGGGAGGCATTTGATAGAGCTGCAGGGGATTTCAGGTCATCACCTATATTGTGTAAAAATGTTTATTATGGATTCTCTAATGTGTAAGTAGTGAAAGTAAACCCTGTCCATCCAATCTTGAGTTAACAGTTACGAAGGTTTTCCTCTCCCCCTTTTTATGTTTTTCTTCACTGAAATGTTTTAAAGTGTCACTTCAGCTTCCTTCTAAGGTTGCTCCATGAGAATTAGCGATGCCCAACCGTTGTCCTACACTGGCAGTGGTTGGCAAACTCATTAGTCAACAGAGCCAAATATCAACAGTACGATTGAAATTTCTTTTGAGAGCCAAATTTTTAAACTTCTTCTAACGCCACTTCTTCAAAACAGACTCATCCAGGCCATGATATTTTGTGGAAGAGCCTTACTCAAGGGGCCAAAGAGCCATATGTGGCTCGCAAGCTGCAGTTTGCCGACCATTGCCCTACAGTATTTAGTCTGCATTTCTAGAAACAAAAAAGGGCACCTTTCCTTCATAATTTTACTCCTGTTGTCAGGTGAATGGTGTCAACAGTATTTCAGGACCTTTTAACATGGGGCTTCCTTTCTCCACAATCAGATTCTTCACTGGTTAGAAAGTGTCGCCTTTGCTTGGCCCAAACCGCTTCAAGGTCCAGTGTTATCTACAACCCAGCTCTCTGTTGGGTGGGACCATTCCTTCATTGTAAATCCAAAATGGCCAGCTCACAATTTCATGTGGTTAAAACTAATGGACTAGAGGATGCTAAGAGACATCACCAATAAGACATTCATTGGATCTTGAATTTAAACAACCATAAAGGACATTAGGACACTGGGGAAATGTGCTGTGAATATTGAAAAGCAGTACTATATCAGTATTGTTCTTGAGCGTGATGTCTGTACAGGTATGCCTTGGACACATTGTAGGTGCAGTTCCAGACCACCGCATTGTAGTCAGCCATGACACTATCTTAGTTTACAAGTGTGTATAAATGTTATGTTTATACTATATTGTAGTCTATTAAATGTACAATAGCTTTATGTCTAAAAAAAATGATACACTTATCTTACTTTAAAGATACTTATTGCTATGTAATGCTGACCATCATTGGAGTCTTCCGTAAGTTATAATCCTTTTGCTGCTGGGAGATTTTGCCTTTAATTTGTTAAAAAACAAAAAATAAGATTTGCAAAGCACAATACAACATGGTATGCCTCTATTGTGGTTATGGGGAGGAAGCCATTGTCCTGGGTTCCACAATTCTGAAGTGGATCAGGAAAATAAAGTGTGTGTGCAGAGTGAGAAGAGCAGTTATGGCAAAATGGATCCAGGTACCAGGTATGTGGGTACTTTTGAAACTTTTTCAAAAGTTGGGGGAGGCTGAATTTTCTGTTATCCTTTTCCTGAGGCAGGGCTTAGAGGTTTCTGCCTTAGGCTACTCTGAAGGAAAGGTGATTTCCCACACCTTCTTTTATATTTAAATATTGGGTATAAAAGAACAAATGATGAATCACTTTATAGCCTTTGTGTTTTGGATGAAATGTATTGATTCAACCAACACTACTAGTAGTATGAGGTCTTCTTGGGATGTGGACTCAGTTCTGGGTGCTAGGGTCATAGCAGGGAGCTGAACAGGCATAGTGGCCTCACTGGGTTCCCCCAGATGGGGTCAGTGGAGGCCTCCCTGGGAAGTGCCCTATGGACTGAGACCTGAAGGACCAGGAGCCAGCTGTGCAGAGAACAAGGGACAGTGAGTGGCAAGGGCCCCTGGTATCTGCTGAGAGACAGAGAGAGAAAGGTCTGTTTCATATTGAGTGGTATGATGCTTACGAAGTTTGGAGTAAAAACTATGGTATAGGTTTTTCCAGCACATTGAATGGTAGTTGTTGAATATACATGCTTTTCCTCTGTGAGAATAAAATGACCTCTCTCAAAAGCTCTGATACTCACCATATGAGTTCTGTAGTGGGGTATATGGAACTATTTCTGGCAGAAAACCCTTGTGGGTGTAGATAGACTTTATATAGTGAGTGTCTAGAACACAGGTGGAGAGGGAACTGTTTACCCAGTGATGTGGTGCCTAAGGTAGGCTTAGGCTGCCCATGGGTGCAGGGAGTCCCTGCCCCTTTTGAGCCCAGCAGGATCCAGGGGTCCTGACTGGAAGTGAGGGCTTGGTGACCTTGGAGGACCTCAATCTTGTGCCAGATAAGGACAAGGACACGCTGCACTCCTCCCATTGTATCACCTGACATGGGATGTGGGCCTTCTCTGTGCCAGCTACTCTCTAGTGCTTTAACTTAGTTAATTACGGTTTCTAATGTCAAAACTTTTTTTAATCCGCAGTGCTTTTATTTATTTTTTAATGAAGTTGTGAGGACTTTATTTTACTATTATTTTTAATTGATTTTGGAGAGGAAGGGAGAAGGAGAGAGATAAAAACATCAATGAAGAGAGAGAATCATTGATTGGCTGCCTCTTGCACGCCCCCAAGACTAAGGATCAAGCCCACAACCAGGGCTTGTGCCTTTGACAGGAATTGAACCTGGGACCCTTTAGTCCACAGGATGACACTCTCCACTGAGCCAAACGAGCCAGAGCTAAATATTATTTTTTATTCCTCACCTGAGGAGTGAGGATATTTTTCTATTGATTTTTAAAAATATATGTTTTATTGATTTCAGAGAGAAGAAAGGTGAGGGATAGTGATGAGAGAGAGATAGAAACATCAGTGATTGATCTGCTGCCCCCTGCATGCCCCCTACTGGGGACTGAGCCCATAATCGGGGTGTGTGCCCTGACCAGAATCGAACCCTGACCTCCTGGTTCATAGGTCTATGCTCAACCATTGAGCCACACTGGCTGGGCTGACTTTTTTTTTTTTAAGAGTGGAAGGGAGGGGAGGAAAGGGAAGATAGAAAGGAGGGAGCAGAGAGAAACAGTGTGAGAGAGCTACTTCAATGGGTTGCTTCACACTCTTGCCTCAACTGGGAGTAGGGATCAAACTTGCAACCCAGGTTATGTGCCCTTGACCAGGAATCAATTCCAAGACTCTCAGTGTGCAACTTGATGCTCCAACCATCAAGCCATGTTGGCCAGGGCAAGGTAACATGTATTTTTGACATTAATGTTATATTAAAACTTTACAGGCAGTAGAGGGAGAAACTAACAACCCAGCTATAGAGGTCAGTTTGTGTTGTTGCCAGCTCACAGCTGGGCAGGAGTGGGGCTAGTGGAAGCTAGGAGTGTTTGCACATGCTTGTGTGCACTCAGGCATATGAGTGAGGAGTGCCATACCACACTCCCCAGCCAGGCAGCTTCAGGGCCCTGGGGCCTTAGGGAATCTCTACTTCTCCTTGGTTTTAGTGGGGGGTGAGGATAGTACCCCTTAATTGGATCCATATTCCATTGTCTCCCTGGAGTTTCAAAAGTGGACTTAGATTTCTGCTCCTTATTAAGCCTGAAGGAATCAGTGTGGTTTAGAGAGGCTTGCCACATGGCTAGTCAGACTTGGCTGGTCAGGCTCCCTTATAAGCCTCACATGCTCCTGAGGTGCCTTATTCCTCTCCCTGGCGAGGGAAGTGAAATGTGAGGCAGGAGTGGGTAGGATGAGGGCTACCCAGGTGGTGGGCACTTTCTTCTTTTATTTCACTTACTACTCGTAATTTTGATGTTTCAGGAAAAGTTTTAGATACCACCAAGAATTTTTTTTTTAATATTTTATTGATTTTTTACAGAGAGGAAGGGAGAGAGTTAGAAACATCAGTGAGAGAGAAACATCAATCAGCTGCCTCCTGCACACCCCCCACTGGGGATGTGCCTGCAACCAAGGTACATGATGCCCTTGACTGGAATGGAACCTAGGACTTTTCAGTCCCCAGGCTGACGCTCTATCACTGAGCCAAACCAGTAAGGGCAAGAATGTTTATATTATATATATATATATGGATTGATTTCAGAGAGGAATGGAGAGGGAAGAGAGAGAAACATCAATGATGAGAGTCATTGATTAGCTGCCCCTTGCATGCCCCATACCGGGGATTGAGCTGGTAGTGAGGGCATGTGCCCCAACTGGGAATGGAACTGTAACCTTCCGGTTCACAGTTTGATGCTCAACCATTGAGCCATGCCTAGTGGGCTATTTCTTTATATATTAAAGCTTGTACTACCTGGTAAGAGATCTTAGGAGTTCTTCTAGGCTAGGAGTCAGTAAACAATTTCTTGACAGGCTATATAGTAAATACACTAGACTTTGTGGGATAAGAAACAAAATTGAAACTATTATTAGGTATTTAGTCCAATGATTTAAAAATATAAATACTATTCTGAGCTTAAGAGGATGACCTGCAGACGATACTGGTCTAGACTACCTTCTCAGCCCCTTCCTGCAGCATGATATACACTGAGTGGTCAGATTATTATGATCTCTGAACGCATAATAATCTGCCCAGTCAGTGTGTGTGTGTGTGTGTGAGTGAGTGTGTGTGTGTGTGTGTGTGTGTGTGTGTATTAGAGGCCCAGTGCATTAATTCGTACATGGCCGACCTGCTTGCTGGTTTAACTCCTGGTCGAGGTGACAACTTGCATATTAGCCTTTTATTATATAGGATATACACTGAGTGGCCAGATTATTATTTATTCAGAGATCATAATAATCTGGCCACTCAGTGTTATATGCCCCCCACACTGCCATGAACTGAAATCCAGGTGCCAATACAAGTGTGTCTAGGTACATTCACATCAAGAGACATTGTAAGCCAGCAGTGCCAGTTTTCTTGGCAGCCTCACATCAGTGTTGCCACTGTATGTGCAGGAGAGGCATTACCAGATCAAGAGGTGACTCTTAGAAGTGATATCCAACAAAAATTTTATAATCAAATTAAAACTTGGCAAAGGACTTTAATAGACATGTCTCCAAAAAGAATATACATACAAGTGGCCAACAAGCACATGAAAAGATGTAGCCATTAGAAAAATGAAAATCAAAACCACAATGAGATACCACCTCATATCATTAATATGGCTCTTATTTGTTTTTATTTTGTTTTGTTTTCCCATTGATTTTTAGGGAGAGCAGAAGAGAGAGGGCAAGGCAGAGAAAAACATAGATGTGAAACACATTGATTGGTTGCCTCCTGCACAAGCACTGACCAGTGCCTGGGCCAGGGAGGGACCTGCAGTGAAGGTATGTGCCCTTGACTGGAATCGAACCTGGGACCCTTTGATCCTCATGCTGGGGCTCTATACACTGACTCAAACCGGTTAGGGCTGTTTGTTTCTTTAAAAACAAAAACATATATAACGAATGTTGATAAGGATGTGGACAAATTGGAGCCCTTGTGCACTATGGTGGGAATGTAAAGGTGTAGCCACTAAGTAAAATAGTCTAGCGATTCCTCAAAAAGTTAAACATAAAGTTATTCTGTGACCCAGTATCTCCACTTCTGGGTTTATAACCAAAAGAAATGAAAACGGTCTCTTAAGAAATATTTGTACACCCATGTTCATATCAGCCAAAAGGCAGAAGCAACCCAAGTGTCCACTGACACATGGCTAGATAAACGAAATGGAGTGAATCTATGTAGTGGAATATTACTTTGCTTTAAAAAGGAAGGGAAATCTGACACATACTACATCATGGATGAACCTTGAAGACATTATGCTGAGTTAAATAAACCAGACACAGAAGGACAAATACCTTATGATTCATTTATATGAGTTTCCTAGAGGAGTTGAATTCAGATAGACTGAAAATAAAATGGTGGATATCAGGGGGAGGCCAATGGGGAGTTAGTGTTTAATGGGAACACAGTTTGGAAAGATGGAAAGTTCTGAAGATGTATGGTGAGAATGGTCACATAACTAATGTGAATATATTTAAATGCCCCTGAACTGTATACTTAAAAGTAGTTAAGATGATATATTTTATGTTAAGTGTATTTTATCATATTTTTTTAAAAGAAGATATTCACAAAGGGGTATTTGTGATGATGTTATAGTTTTGTTGTTTTTTGGTGGGGTTTTTTTTGCATAAAATCTAAAAGTTGATTTGTTTTTCAAACAGAGTATACAGTCCTATATAATAAAAGCCTAACATGCAAATTGTCCCCTTGGGCGGTCGTTCTACCAGGAGACCAGGAGTTTGACCCCTCACTATGATGTGCGCTGACCACCGGGGGGCAGAACATGGCAGGTCTCAGCGATGTGGTGCTGGCAGCGGGCTACAGTGAGGCATTGCCAGCCCCGATGGGCCCCAATGAGAGTGGAACTATGATGGGATAGTGGAGCAGGTGTTCAGGGTGGCACCAGGCTAAAGCAGGTGTGAGCAGGGCCTGATCGCCCCATCCTGTTGTCCTGCAGTGGTGGTAGTGGGTGGGGCTGCTATCTAGCCCCAGGTACTGAGCAGGGTGGGGGTGGGGGGGCAATGGGTCGCCCCACAGGTGGGATGGTAAAACAGGTGAGAAGGCGGTGCCAGGCCAAGGTGGGGCTGTGAGGCTGGGGCCCGATCCACACAGGACACCCCAAGGGACCTCAGTCGTGCACAAATTTGTGCACCGGGCCTCTTGTCTTCTTATAATTAACCTGGTTGCTGCCGTCCTGAAAAAAGCATATTAAAGTGGTGGCTGACACAGAAATAGGATTCTGATCTTGGCTAAGACCATTGCAGACATAGGTGTTCTTATAACAGGATGCTGACTTCCTGATACCCCAAATGTAATGAATGCTCTTGTCATGAGAATAGCTGTCCTTAGGCTTATACAGGCACTGCTGGCTCAGACTGTGCTGGCTCTGGTTTTTGATCCCCTGGCTCTAGGTAGCTGGGTTCTGCAAGGGAATCCTATCTAAGAAAGAGGGAATATGTTAATTGACCATCGCTCCATCACAAAGATAACTGCACCCACAACTGAGGCCAAGTTCCCATAAGGAGCCTTAACAAGCAATCAGCCAGGGACCTGAGGCTATGCCCTCTACCCCCACCCCCATGGGGCTTGACAGGGGACCTCAAGATGTGTTTCCTGTCCTGGTGCTGGGCTAAAAGACCTCAGGCTGCTCAGGCCGTGCCCCCCACCCAGCAGGGCTTGACGGAGGACCTCAAGGTGCACCCCAGTGCTAGGTGGGGGGAACTCAGGCTGCACCCCCACTTCGGTGCTGGGCCAGGAGACTTGAGGCTGCGTGCCCCCCTCCCTCCTGGCAGGGCTTGATGGGAACTCAGACCGTGCCCCCTACTCAGCAGGGCTTAATAGGGAACTTGAGGCTGTGCCACCCCGTCTGGCAGGGCTTGATGGGGGACCTCCTCAGGCTGTGTCCTACATCTGGTAGGGCTTGAGGGAGGACCTCAAGGTACGCCCACCACCCTGGTCTGGACTGGGGGACCTTAGGGCACACACCCCTGCCTGGCAGGTCTGGATCTACCTCAATGGTATGTGGGGGGTGCAGGTCTGGGTCTCATGATTTTGAGGTGCATGTGGGTGGGCAGGGACTTGACTCTGGGTCCCGTAGTGAGCCCCAGACTCTGACAGGAGGAAGGTTTTCATATACATTTTACTAATTTTCTTTCATCTCTGACACCTCTATTATAGAGAAAGGGCAAATAGCAATATTAAATTATTTCCTCTAATTAATCGCCTTTCAATGTACACAAATTTCATGCACTGGGTCATTAGTAGGCCTAATATTTGCCGTAGGGCTCCTATCATCCCTCTCTAGGCTTCCTCACCACACAAAGCTCCTGTTGCCTGACGTAGCCATGTGTGGGCTGTGGCCCCTGGGAGGAGATGACCAGACTGTTGACTGCCACCTGAGGTTCCTATAGGGATGATGCTAGGATTCTTGTTCCCCTGGGGAAACTGGGTCTGTGCACCCCTGAATGGACTTGTGAGCTCATCAGTAGTGCATGGGTTAGTTACTTAAAGTTGTCTGTGTGTTTTTGTCATTATAACATAAAAGGTAATATATTTAGTAAGATTATTGACTGAATTCAGAAGGTTATTTTACCATTCAATTTCTAATTTGTAATCAAGAAAGGGCTGCCCTTCCAGAGAGGATACTGGGATGGAGGAAGTCTTCTACTAAGGAGATAACTGCTTTCCAGGGCTCACAACCTAGACAAGGCTTAGGCTTTGGAAGGACCCTTCACTGTATGGGTTTCCAGGTCCTCTGGCCTGACATTGTGCAGCTGTCCCCAGAGGGGACCATAATTGGCTTGTATAAAGTCCTCTTGCTTCTGTGGCTCTCAGTGATGGAAACAAAGCACTTCCCTTTGCATCCTGGTTCTCACTGTGGTTCCAGGGGGGTTGAGTCTGTCTGCCCTGCTTCGGTTCAAATAGTTTTTTTTTTTATTTTTAGGTTTTTTTTTGTGTGTTTTTTTTTTGTAATCCTCAGCCAAAGATATTTTTCCATTGATTTTCAAAAAAATATGATATCATTCCTTTTTAAAAAATATTTTTTTATTGATTTCAGAGAGGAAGGGAGAGGGAAAGAGAGAGAGAAACATTAATGATGAGAGAGAATCATTGATTGACTGCCTCCTGCATGTCCCCTATTGGGGATCAAGCCTACAACCAAGGTACATACCCTTGATTGGAATTGAACCTGAGACCCTTCAGTACACGGGCTGACACTCTTATTTACTGAGCCAAAGCAGCTAGGGCCCATTGACTTTTAGGGGGAAAGATAGAAATATTGATGTGAGAGAACATGTCAATAAGTTGCCTCCTGCACAAGCCCTGACCAGGGCCCTGGCCAGGATGGAGCCTGCAACCAAGGTACGTGTCCTTGATTGGAATTGGACCCAGGGCACTTTAGTTCACAGGCTGGCGCTCTACTCATTGAGCCGTACTGACTAGAGTAGGTCTGAGTAGGTTTGATAGGGAAGGGGAGAGTGTGAAATGTCAAAAAAGAAGATACTGAACTGTCTCAAAGTGGAGAACAGGCCAGTGCTTCATAGGAGGGTTGCCATGGCTACTCACTTGGGGAGAAGCCACATGCCCAGTGCCTGAGGGCTGAGGCTTGTATGGTGATGCTGCTGTTCTGTGGTAGGTTGGAGGACCTGAGGGCATCCTGCAGAATGGGGCTGTGGATGACAGTGTGGCCAAGACCAGCCAGTTGCTGGCTGAGTTGAACTTCGAAGAAGATGAAGAAGATACCTATTACACAAAGGACCTACCAGTACATGCCTGCAGGTGAGCATCAACAGCAGAGGCATCCTAGAAACCGCTGTTGGTCACATGTCCTTGGGAATAAAGAGGTTGCTAGGCCTGTGTACACGTTACCAAGCAGGAGGGTGGGCTCAGGACCCTCTGTCACCCCTGGTAGGGAAAGGTTCCCCTCTTGGCCTTCCTCAGATCCTGGGGGTGTTCCTGGTACTACCTCAGTCACTCATCAGGAAGAACTCTTCTCATTGGGTGAGCATTTGGGTTTATAGGGTAAATAGAGCCACTAAGATTTCTCTTACAGAGAGATTACTGTTGGATTCTTTAAAGTGTCTGCTTTCTAAAAACTTGTAAGTGGACAGTCAGAAGGAGACCTGCATGTTGATCAAATTTGGAATTCTCATCTAGAGCAAGACCCATCCCTTACATTTAGACTTATTCTTGCTTGTTTGTTACACGCACAAGAGGAAATTGAGTCCAAAAGAGGTGAAATGATCTTGCTTAGGGCACTCAGCCAGTTGGGGCAGCTTTGGTCCTGGGGCTCTATTCAGCCCTGCCTGCCCTTTGTGCACACTGCCCCCAGTGTCTACCCACCAAGGGACAGAGCACTTCATCCTCCCACCCCCACTTCCCTCAGTTTACCTTATTTTGGCGCTTTGTTCACTCTCGTTACAAATTTTTTTTTTCATGTTTGTTAGTCCTCACTGGAGGATATTATTTTCCATTGATTTTTTTAGAGAGTAGGAGTGGGAAGGGGGAGGGAAACATCAATGTGAGAGAAAGATATCACTTAGTTGCCTCCTACCCTGACCAGGGACTGGGATTGAACCTACAACCAGGTACATGCCCTTGATTGAGAATCAAACCTGTGATCCTGTGGTGCATGGGCTGACGCTCTAACCACTAAGAAACAACAGCCAGGGCTCATTTACAAATGGTTTTGCATATATGTGAGTGATGTATGAGTGTTCCTGTTATATACACAGTTGCCAGTCCTGGTGAAGCTGCAAGTGGTTAAAGTCTATACAACTCCTTGGCCCTCCCAGCTATCCATGTGTGGAGGGTTTGAGGGGAAGGTTCTTGGTTGAACACATTCTGGTTTGAGTCTGAGTCTTGGCTTCATACACATACAGACTCTGTGGAGAGCTAGTGATTTTGTTTTGGGTATGTTGACTTTCAGAAAAACAAGATGGGGGGTTTTGTGATGGACTCTCCTGATATGCTCTTTTGGAGCTGAGCTCTGTCACCCAGGAGCTTCTGCTGCTGGGTCTGAGTTGAGCGTTCCTGGGAGCATAATGCCCTCTGCTGGAATGTGAGCAAAGCATAGTCACAGCTCACTTTCCAAGTGCCCAGAGCTACCTATGGACACTCCTTTCATAAGTTACATTCCTGAAACTGAAGACCATAGGGATGACCAGGTTAACTTTGGGGCGTTGGGTTCACTTGGACTTCGCACAGCGCCTGCTCCCCACTTGGAAGGGGTTTTGCTGCATTCTGCATTATCTCTGAGCGTCTTGACAGCACCCCAACTCCTTTCTGCATTCACAGGACCAGGAAACCTCAACAGTTAACTGATTGGATTTTGTTAGTAGGATTGTTGAGTTTGAGTATGTTTTTAATGAAAAACTTTAAAATGTTGTAAGAGGAAAAAATTTTATATTCTACCAAATTAAAACCAGAGAGCGATCGTCCAGCTGTAACTGTTCGTTTTTACTTTTTAGTTACTGCGGAATACATGATCCTGCTTGCGTGGTTTACTGTAATACCAGCAAGAAGTGGTTCTGTAATGGACGTGGAAATACTTCTGGCAGGTAGGTATCAGACTGCCATGTGTCTTTAATCAGACTGTGCTCAGATTTGTGTGTAAATTATGGAAATGCTAAAGCAAAGCACAATATAAAATCATGCTAACAAACCTGGGTTTTTTCCCTTCTCTGTGACGGGTTTAACTGGAAACAGATGGTGCTGTGTGAATGCCTTAATGTATTTACCCTTGATTTTTTCTCTCATTCTTTTTATTATGCCAGTATGGTTGGCTTAATTTCTCATTCCTAGTTTTTATTTATATTTTTTTTGCAAGATGAGCTCCTTGCATTCCTGTTCATCTTCATTATCGGGTGCCCAGGGAGGATGTTCCCAAGACAGTAACGGGCATCCATGAGAGCCACTTCCTGAGAAGGCTCCCTCAGGCCTGAGCTCATCAAGTAGTTTAGAGGCTAACACAGGCCAGATCCTGAATCATCAGATTAAATCAAGTTCATCTGACCAGCGATGACTCTGGGCTCCCTCCAGATTGCCAGCACTTGTGACCCAGCCCAGTCTTGTGTTTGGTGAGAGCAGTGTGGTGGTGGTGGTGCTTAGTTTCTGTGGAGAGTTGGTCGTCTAGCTTAAGTGCTGGACTCCTTAGCCCCTACTTCGGGTTCACTGCAGTGCAGTGCCACAAGAAGCAGAACAGAGTCTCAGTGAGCCAGGGCTCCAGTTCTCCAGCAAGGAAGCAGCATTTTCTGAGGTTCATGTTTTGGAGAAGTGACAAAAATCTGCAGGCAGGTTTATGTGCACAGAGCCCCATCCACCCTTCCTGTACCTTCAGCAGCCATGGACCACGCCTTACCATCGTGCTGACACAGAGTGATTGGATCTTGAGTCATCTCACAGTTAATATGCAAATTGTGGGGTTCTGAGCAAGTCAAGAAAGGGAGCTAATGTTTTTAAAACACTTAAAAGGAAAAGCATCTCCAAGGTAACCAAAAGAGATTCTAGTCCTATTTTCAGAATGTTCTGGACAATTTGTGTTACCATATTTGCATTAGTTCATCTCCTGCAGGGAAAGCAATTAAATAAAACTTGTCTTAGTTGGTAACCCTAGCTTCTAGTCAGCAGTTAAGATCAGGGAAGTGAGGGAAAGGCTTCCATGAGAAAACAGGCTCAGTCAACCAGCATCACATGCTCTTTACAAGACTTGAGCGAAAGCTGACAGGGTCCTGTTGCCACTATAGGGGTGAAGTGGATACAGATGGTATAAGAGGAAACCACTGGTTCTTGTAACATGCCCAGTGGTAGTGACTCCAGAGAGGAGTGGAGGATTTTGGGGGATGCTGAGAGCAATGATGGTTAGATTATCTGATGACAGACTGTGGGGCCAGAGAGGGTTCTAGCCTAATCTTGTGACAGGAAGGGTTTACTTATGGGAAGAGAGGCTGCCACAAGTAGTGTTCCATAAACCTACAGGAAGCCTCAGGTAGGGCCTGTACCATCCATGAGCCCCAGTGGCACAGTCCATGAATTAGATGAGTTGTAGTCTGGAAATAAGAACAATGGCAGAGTCCTGGACACACTGAGACAGCAGGGTTCCTAAAGATTTCATTGCTGGCCCTTGTGCTTCCTGAGAGTAGCCCTGAGTCCCCTATTTGATATTTTTATTGTCCTCAGGTTTTAATATGCTTGCTTATCAAGTTTCCTGGCCTGCAGCATAGTAGGAGTCATTGTTCCTGGCAGCCAGCACAGAGGTCACATCCTCAAGGCTTCTGTAGGCAGCCCTGTGCCAGAGAAGTGACTTTGAAAGAAGCATCAGAGAAGCTACAAGGAGCAAGAGGAGTTGGGAAAGGGGCAGTGAGGCCCAATAGATCGACTTAAGAAAGCAGGAACTGGAGGGGGTGGGAGGTAAGAGGCAGAAACTGTGAAACATGTTAGGAAAGTTTTCCTTAAAAGTGGTTCAAGGCGGATTTGTGCTCAATGGGGAGCCAGTTCAGGGGCGGCTGGTCTCCTGGGACACCAGATGGATGAGGTGTGACCAACCCTGCTAATGGACCGTGAATGGTACCGGAACTTTTAACAGGGGCTCAAGAATTGGAAGTGGTGAAAAGCCAAACTTTTTGAGTGTTAACTATTTATCATTTCCTGATTTAAGCCACATTGTAAATCACCTTGTGAGGGCAAAATGCAAAGAGGTAACTCTGCACAAGGATGGGCCCCTTGGTGAGACAGTCCTGGAGTGTTACAACTGTGGCTGCCGCAACGTCTTCCTGCTTGGCTTCATCCCTGCCAAGGCTGACTCAGTGGTGGTGCTGTTGTGCAGGTAAGGGGTCCCCGATTTCCCTAGGGGCCAGCTCGACTCAGTGGAACTTTAAAATGGTTTCTGTTGACTGGCTAGACATTCGGATGTTCAGGGGTTGGGGCTTGTTGGAGAGCTAGGACTGTCAAGTAACTCTGCAGGTGTGTTCTGGTTAAATCATAAAAATGATTCTATAAAACCAAAGTCTGTTTTGAGTTTTAAGAGTTCAGAGCTCAAGTGTGTGGGGAGATGCAGTTTATTACTAACAATTTAAAGGTAATGTGATCACATAATGAAAGATAAGGACTGCCACCTTGGGGTGAAAGGGAAGACTTGGGGTAGAGGTCATCTTCACTTGGGCTCTTCTTTCCTTGGGGCTTCTATAGGCAGCCCTGTGCCAGTCAGAGCAGCCTCAAGGACATCAACTGGGACAGCTCGCAGTGGCAGCCCCTGATTCAGGATCGCTGCTTCCTCTCCTGGCTGGTCAAGATCCCTTCAGAGCAGGAGCAGCTTCGGGCCCGGCAGATTACCGCCCAGCAGATCAACAAGTTGGAGGAGCTTTGGAAGGTGAGGCCTATTGAGAATGCAGTCTTCCTCAGCACTAGTTTCCTGTAGACTTGGGGCAGGGCAAGGGGTGCTGTCTTCATAAATAGGACATTCTGGAAGTATTCTGGAACTTCTACCAGGAGGAGTCCTGACAGGAACTGGCCTTGGGCAGCTATGAGTGGATATGTCCAGAGGAGCCTGGGCCTTAGTAGATAGGACTGTGAGTGCATTTTATTTTTTGTTTGTTTCCATCTTTGTTTTCAAAATATTTTTGTTGAGAATATTCTAGGTGTCCCCCTTTATCCCCCTGTTGCTCTCCTCCACCTAGTTCCATCCCTCCCCAGGCCATCACCACCCTACTGTCTGTGTCCATAGGTAAGATCTTTGGTTAATCTCTTCCCATCCCCCTTCCCTCTGAGATTTGTTAGTCTGTTCCATGTTTCCATATCTCTCATTCTATTTTATTCACCAGTTTATTTTGTTCATTAGGTTTCTTATTCATATATTCTTATTTTTAAGTTCAATTGTTGATATGTATTTGTTGACATTTTATTATTCATATTTATCTCTTCTTCTTCTTCTTGAAGAATACCCTTCAACATTTTTGTAATACTGATTTGGTGGTGATGAACTCCTTTAGCTTTTTCTTGTTTGTAAAACTCTTTATCTGATCTTTAATGCTAAATAAGAGCTTTGCTGAGTAGAGTAATCTTGGTTGTAGATCCTTACTATTCATCACTTTGAATATTTCTTGCCACTCCCTTTTGGCCTGCAAAGTCTGTTGAGAAATCATCTGACAGTCATATGGGTGCTCCCTTATAGGTAACTAACTGTTTTTCTCTTTCTGCTTTTAAGATTATCTCTTTGTCTTTAACCCTTGGCATTTTAATTATGATGTCTTAATATTGGCCTCTTTGGGTTCCTCTTGTTTGGGACTCTCTGTACTTCCTGGACTTGTAAGTCTATTTCTTTCACCAGGTAAGGGATGTTTTCTGTCATTTTTCAAATAGGTTTTCCATATCTTGCTCTCTCTCCTTTTCTGGCATCCCCATAATGTGAATGTTGGTACATTTGAAGTTGTCCCAAAGGCTCCTTACACTGTCTTCATATTTTTTTATTCCTTTTGCTCTTGCTCTTGAATGTTGTTTTTTGTTGTTTGTTTGTTTTTTAAATATATTTTTATTGATTTCAAGGAGGAAGGGAGAGAGAGAAACATCAACGATGAGAGAGTCATTGATTGGCTGCCTCCTGCATGCCCCCTACTGGTGATTGAGCCCACAATCTGGGTATGTGCCCTTGACCAGAATCAAACTGGGACCTTTCAGTCCACTGGCCGGTGCTCTATCCACTGAGCCAAATTGGCTATGGTAGTTTGGGTGTTTTTTACTTCTTCATAATCCAAATTGTTGATTTGATTCTTGAAATCTTCTACTCTACTGTTGAATCCCTGTAAATTATTCTTTATTTCAGTTAGTGTATGCTTAACATGTTAAGCGCCATATCAGTCACCAGTGCCGCCAGCATATTGGTAAAATTGGATATCGCAGGCTAAACGGAAAGGAAGACAAAACAGGCTTGGCACTTAATGTGTTAATTTCTGACTGGTCCTTTTTCATGTCTTTGACATTTGCACTAAGATCCTTGAAAGTCTCATGAAGATTCTGAATAACCTTATAACCATGGTTTTGAACTCTGTATCCAGTAGTTTGCTTCTATTTCTTTGATTTGTGACATGTTTCTTTGTCATCACATTTTGGCTGCTTCCCTGTGTTTGTTTCTATGTATTAGGTAGAGCTGCTATGTCTCCTGGAATTGGTAGAATAAAAATAGCCTTATGTAGTAGATGATGTTTAGGGCCCAGTGGCTCAGCCTCCCCAGTCACCTGAGCTGGGCATTCTAGGTGCACCCCTGTGTGGGCTGTGTGCACTGTCTTGTAGTTGAGCCTTGATTGCTATTGGTGTCACTAGGAGGTTAATCTCCAGGCTAATTGTCTGTGAGGACCAGCTGCAACTAAAGTGGGAAAGCTACTTTGCAGAAAACACCCATATGGTGCAGGACTTGCTTTATTGGAGCTTTGGTGCTCACTGAGTCTGCCTCTTGTGGATTAGTAGAGTTGTAATCTGTAATGATCTGAAACTGTCCACTGGGTGCACTGGCTCCAGGGCTTCCAGGGAGGTACAGTCAGTCACTGCCTGGGGCCACCTGGCAGGAGCTACAGAGGGTTCTGTAGGCAGCTGCTGTTTGCTATTTATATTGGGCTTGGAGGTGCCCAGGGAAGGCCCAGCTATGAAGCAAGGTAGACTGATGCTAATGCCAGGTCTTGGGCCTTTTGATGATAGATTTGGGGCACACTGTCACCAGCTGCAGCTTGTTTGAGAGATTTTAGCAAAGTCTGAAGCCTGAACCAAGACAGGCCATTCATAAGGAAAAGCTGCTGCAAACAGCTTGGGTAGGACTGCAAATTGGATGGGGCCGGTCTCAAGGAATCCCCAGAGTGGAGCAAACAGTATATTCCAGGATGATGGAGACTCAATATGGCTGCTAGCCAGCTCTGCGATATGGGAGGTCCCAGCATGGGAACAATGACCCTTGTGATACCCCTGTCTGGGAGAATGCCATCCCTGAGTTCTGCTCTGATGCCAGACAATCCAGTTCCTCCCCATATGTATCTGGGTCCCCAAAGCCACCTGGTGCTAGGAGTCGGAGTAAGTTCATGCTCTGGTTCTTTAAATGGAACACCTGGGTCTCCAGCAGCCTCTGTGTCATTCAGCCACAACCCATGCTGATGTTTACAGCCCATAGTTACAGGGACTTGTTCTTCACAGGTGGCCTCTGCAGAGATGATGTCCCTCCTGATTTAAAAAAAAAGAAAGAAAGAAAAAGGCACACATGAGTGTTAGAACAGTTTGTTCTCGGCCTCTGCCCCTCCTACCAGTCTCAATGTGCTTTCTTCTTTACTTTTCTAGTTGTAGGACTTCTGTTCAGCCAACTTTCAGGCAGTTCTGAATGATGGTTCTGTATTTTAGTTGTAATTTTGATGTGGTTGTGGGAGGCAGCAAATATAGGTGTTTACCTATGCTGCCATCTTGGTTCTCTTCCCTGTGGGTGTATTTCAAAACTTTGCTGGGCCTTTGTTGTATCTGAGCCAGGGAAATACCAAACTGTGGTGAGTGTGCAGTGGGAAAGGGATCACAGTCCCAAAAGTCAGAGACCCTCAACCCAATAGCTGAAGGAGAGAGGGGCCTTCCTTAGGTTTCATGGTGGGGCACTTGCCTGGCCTGCATAACCATTTCTCTAGGGAAGCCCTCTGATTTTCTGTTTAGATTTTGCTATACAATTTTAATAACAAGTATAGAAATTTTATTTAGGCACCCATATAACCAGAAATCTTAAATCTTTACTTTGAGTGCAAGTTAAAATATTTTTTAGGCCCTGGCCAGTGTGGCTCAGTTGGTTGAGTATTATCTCATGCAACAAGAGGTCACTGATTCAATTCCTAGTCAGGGCACTTGCCTGGCTTGGGGCTCAGTCCCCAGTAGGGGATGTGCAGGTGGCAGCTGATTGATGTTTCTTTCTCTCCCTTCCTCCCTTTCTCCCTCCCCTTCTTTCTTCCTCTCCCCCTCCCTCTCGCTTCCCCTCTCTCTTAAATCAATAAAAACATATTTTTAAAAGATTGTTTTTCAGGCCGAAACCGGTTTGGCTCAGTGGATAGAGCATTGGCCTGGGGACTGAAAAGTCCCAGGTTCGATTCCGGTCAAGGGCATGTACCTTGGATGCGGGCACATCCCCAGTAGGGGGCGTGCAGGAGGTGGCTTATCGCAGGAGTCAGCTGATCAATGTTTCTGGCTCTCTGTCCCTCTCCTTTCCTCTGTAAAAAAATCAATAAAATATATTTTAAAAAAAAAAAGATTGTTTTTCAGACCTTGTCTAGCAAGGTGTCTTTTCACTTCCATTTTCAAGTTATCACAATTTTTCACTGTTCCTGTTTATATTTCAGCAGCCCAGATATTGTTCTGTCCCTGCCAGGGAAGAGTGTGTAGCCCTATTGGTGCAATGTAGGATCAGGGGAGGTTAAGGCTCCTCTTCTGCTCACACAGCCAGAGGAGCTGGAGGTCTTTCTGGCAGCCTGGAAGAAGTGCTGTCCCTCCCAGTTCAGGGCCAGATGATTGTGGAGGACGCAGCCATTTGATGGTGTAGGTATGTTAGTTGTGTTCCTGGAGTATCACCACCAAGACTTACCCCTATAGGTGTAACCTTGTTAGGGAATGTTAGGAACAACAGGCATCCAGCTCCCTATGCCAACGTGAATTTCCTGATGTGAGGGCTCTCCCACAGGGTTGACACCACTGACTGCTGGCACCCTTCTTAGTATCAGCCCAACCTTGGCTTGTCCTGAGAAGTGATGGGTGTTTCCCTATCCCTCTGTGATTGGTGAGCTCACATGTAGTTAATTTCATACACAGGTGAAATTGGGGACAAACTTGGTGTGGGTCTTGTCTTCTAGGAGAATCCTTCTGCCACCTTGGAGGACTTAGAGAAGCCCGGAGTGGATGAGGAGCCGCAGCATGTCCTCCTGCGGTATGAGGATGCCTACCAGTACCAGAACATATTTGGGCCTCTGGTCAAGCTGGAGGCTGACTATGACAAGAAACTGAAAGAGTCACAGGTGATGTGGTGTGTGCAGGAGGGTATGGTTGTTTTAACACATCTCTCCTGAGACTGTTAGGATGGTTTTACTTGCAGGCTGCAAACACTATCATGGGCTTCGGCCCAGTGCCTAGAGAGATGGAGCCATGGATTGAAGGCAGATGCTCTGTCACTCAGAGCTAGACAGTAGCCTGATTTTAAATTCAACCAAAGTCCCTCACAGTCGGGTTCGCAGTCTTTGCCCATTGCCATGAGCGTCAGATCCAAGGAGCCGCGTTCTGCAGAGGGCACTCTGTGCTAGTCCCACGAAGAACATGTCTAGGAAGTAAGAGCCACGGGGCTCCTGGGCCGTGTCCTCAGCTGCTGGCTTCCTTCTCTTCTTCTGAAGACCTCTTGAGAACAGACGTCGAATGGGGGATTCTGGTTGTCTTCTGAGGGCTCTTAGGTCCTAATGACTTCTCTCCCAGGGCTGCCCTTGTTGGTGTTTCAGGCTGTTGGATGCTGCTTGATGCACCCCAGCATCATGGCTCATGGAATTACCATAGGGCTCATGCCTGTGGATACCCAGACACAGGAGTCCAGGCCATGTCTGTGTCACAGGCTAACAGGGCTCTTATTTTTCATGTGCTCAGACTCAAGATAACATCACGGTCAGGTGGGACCTGGGCCTTAACAAGAAGAGAATCGCCTACTTCACTTTACCCAAGACTGACTCTGGTAATGAGGATTTAGTCATAATTTGGTTAAGAGGTGATTTTAAGTTTTAAAATATTTGTGACCATAAATAGCATAATTCCTAGTTTGCCCTTGTAAAATATCCCTTAATTTAAACTCTTCAGTGGTAGCCTTGGCACATGTTGAAAACGCTCATTTTTTTGCTCTCTTTTTCCTGGAAGATATGCGGCTCATGCAAGGGGATGAGATATGCCTGCGGTACAAAGGGGACCTGGCGCCCCTGTGGAAAGGGATCGGCCACGTCATCAAGGTCCCTGATAGTATCCTTTGTGTGAAGAATAGCTAGCACAAGGTTTCTGTGTGTTGGTCACTGTGGAGACCAATCCTGGGGCCTTGGGTGGAGAGTATGGCCATGGGTAGAGAGACCCCTTTGAGTCAAGTTTATTTCAAGCCACTGAGCCCTTCATTTGGACTCTGAGGGCACACTTTTATTTTTTTATTGAGTTTTTACAGAGAAGAAGGGAGAGGGATAGAGAGCCAGAAACATTGATTAGAGAGAAACATCGATCAGCTGCCTTCTGCACACCCCCCACTGGGAATCTGCCCATAACCAAGGTACATGCCCCTAACTGGAATCGAACCTGGGACCCTTCAGTCTGCAGGCCGACGCTCTGTCCACTGAGCCAAACTAGTTAGGGCTGAGGGCATACATTTATATAATACTAGTAGAAGCACTGCTTTACCTGAAGCCAGGATGCTTTGATATGTTCACCTCATCTCTCAAGCTCACAGTCAGAACCTGGATTCTAGACGTGGCCAATCCATCTTGGCATCCTGGATGACACCCCAAGGTTCACAGGGTAGTTTGGGTGGGGGGAAGTTGCAGGGGACACAGACACTGGGCAGACTCTGTCAGAACATGGGTCTCACTGGCTGTGTTGTCACCTTTTGGCACAATGGGAGGGATATGTCTCTTCAGAACAAAATAAGAGCTCCTCAAAAAGGTAAACCAGTTTATGACAAGGATGAACCTTAACTCAGCATTGCAGATTATGGTGATGAGATTGCCATTGAGCTGCGGAGCAGTGTGGGTGCACCTGTGGAGGTGACACATAACTTCCAGGTAGATTTCGTATGGAAGTCCACCTCTTTTGACAGGTGCGTCTGCTTCCAGCTCTAGGTGATTCTCCTTTCCTGGGGGTGGGCTTATCACCAGCCTACATGAGCATGTAGCCAACCTGTTACTTCGCCACAGGATGCAGAGTGCACTGAAGACTTTTGCCGTCGATGAAACTTCTGTATCAGGCTACATCTACCATAAACTGCTTGGCCATGAGGTGGAGGACGTAATCATCAAGTGCCAGCTGCCCAAGCGCTTCACTGCACAGGGGCTGCCTGACCTCAATCACTCTCAGGTTCTTATCAACCTAGAGATGGTTGGGGCTTGGCCTAAGAGCTGCTGGGTGTGGGGAGGAGGGACCCTGAGGGCACCTGTACCCCCTAATGGCCACTTGTATTTGAAGGTTTACGCTGTGAAGACTGTGCTGCAAAGACCGCTGAGCCTGATCCAGGGACCACCAGGAACAGGAAAGACAGTGACCTCCGCCACCATTGTCTACCACCTGGCACGGCAGGGCAATGGGTAGGGATCAGCAAGCCTGACTGTAGGAATGTTTTGGGAAGGTTACCTGTTCACTGTGTTTTACATTGTATTAGATCAGGCCTCTGGTTGCTTTTAACAAGACAGCCTGCAGCCTGTTGCTCTTTTTATTTTTTTAAGATTTTTTAGAGAGATGGCCAGTTCGTTCGTGGGCGTTCAACTACTGAGCTACACCAGTTTTTTGGCTCTCTGAAATTAAAAAACAACATGAAAAATATATATTTGAAAAGAAAGATTTATATATACGTGTGTGTGTGTGTGTGTGTGTTTTCTGATTTAGAGAGAGGAAGGGAAAAAGAGATAGAAAATAGAAACATCAATGATGAGAGAATCATTGACTAGCTGTCTCCTACATGTCCCCCAATGGCAACTGAGCCTCAAACCTGGGCCTGTGTCCTGATCAGGAATTGAACCAGCAACCTTTTAGTACATGGAACAACACCCAACCAACTGAACCACATTGGCCAGGGCAAGCCTGCTGCTCTTAAAGGCAGTATTGTTAGTTCACCCAGGTGGTGCTGTGCTGTATGTACCTCAGCTTGGAAAGTCTTTACCATGAGATGGAGAGGGGTGAGGATACAGGTCTGTTGTTTTGTTTTGTTTTGTTTTTTACAGAGAGGAAGAGAGGGATAGAGAGTTAGAAACATCAATCAGCTGCCTCCTACACACCTCCTACTGGGGATATGCCTACAACCAAGGTACATGCCCTTAACCGGAATCGAACCTGGGACCTTTTCAATCCTCAGGCTCTATCCACTGAGCTAAACCAGTCAGGGCAGGATACAGGTCTATTATTAGCAATACTTTGCATGAGTAGAGTGAAAACGGTTGGGGACAGGGAGCTTTTAATCTCAGGAATGGAGAAGGGGGAGAGAGAGAGAAACATCAATGATGAGAGAGAATCATTGATCGGCTGCCTCCTGCATGCCCCCTACTGGGGATCAAGCCCACAACCAAGCATGTGCTCTTGACCAGAATTGAACCTGGGACCCTTCTGTCATTAGGCCAACGCTCTATCCACTGAGCCAAATCATCTAGGGCTCCTGGCTTTTAGTCTTAGATTTATCTGCACTGCCTGTGATTCAAAACAACAGTCTTAGGTACATAGCATTTTATTAATCTCCTCTGGGCAAGCACTGAGATATTCATTCGCTTTATGTTTAAGGCCTGTGCTCGTCTGTGCTCCAAGTAACATAGCTGTGGATCAGCTGACTGAGAAGATCCACCAGACTGGACTGAAAGTTGTGCGGCTCTGCGCTAAGAGCCGCGAGGCCATTGATTCCCCAGTGTCATTCCTGGCCCTGCACAACCAGATCAGGAACATGGATAGGTGGGTGTCAGGTACCTGGCTGCAGGGGGACGTCTCCTCTGTGTGGCTCTGGTGCAAGTTTTCCATGCCCACTGCTGTGCTTGTGCTTTCAGCATGCCAGAGCTGCAGAAGCTGCAGCAGCTGAAGGATGAGACTGGGGAGCTGTCATCTGCCGATGAGAAGCGGTACCGAGCCCTGAAGCGCACAGCTGAAAGGGAGCTGCTCATGGTGAGGTCCTGGGCCTTAGGGCATATGATGGTACCTTTAGTTAGGTTGTGCCTGCTTTTGGAAGAAAGCTTAGGTATCCTGAAACTGTGCCAACATGATTTTTTAGTAGTTCCTACTGCTTGCCAGCTTCCCTGCTGCTGGGAACGTGGGATCTTGGTCTGTATCCTTGGGGTGGGTCTCTCTATTTCATGACAAATCAACCAAAAGTGGATCCTAGCCCAGCACCTGTTCCCCAGCTCAGCACTGCTCCCCAGAGGCTGAGAGATTTTCTCTGGTAAGGCCCACCATTTAGGATCTCAAAAGTTTACGTGAGTGCTGTCAGGGAAAGATAGCTTATTTTCATGGTTGTCAGGAGGGCAAAGACCAGAGTGGTATCATGATCTGTCCTGTCTACCTGCCCTTTGGCGCTTGGTAACCTGTACTGTTGCAGGTGCCCCTGATGCTCACACACTCTCTTCCCCAGAACGCAGACGTCATCTGCTGCACATGTGTGGGTGCAGGGGACCCCAGACTTGCCAAGATGCAGTTCCGCTCCATTCTTATTGACGAGAGCACCCAGGCCACGGAGCCAGAGTGCATGGTCCCTGTGGTCCTTGGAGCCAAACAGGTGGGCCAACCCTTTTCATGATGTTCTTGTTTGAAAACTGGTGTGCATTCTCTCCTGTTCCAGTTTTTTATAATTCTTAATGCTGGAGGTTGTGTGTGATTTTTAACATCCTGTGAGGCTGGGTTTTAGTTTTTTTAAACATCCTGAACACCCTGGCAGAGCTCAAGGATGCATGGTGAGCCTTTTAAGAGGTCTTTGAAAGCATCTCTGTGTGGGTTCTGAGTGTGTTTCATGTCTGTGGTGGATAGTTTCCCATGCCCAGTCAGTATCTTACCACTGGAATTTACATGAGTTGGTAGTTATGTGGGCCTCGGGCCCCTTAGTCTTCTGAGAATGGATGTCCTAGCTGCTTCATGCTTGAACCTCTCACCTTTGTGGGCCTCTCATCACAGCTGATCCTTGTGGGTGATCACTGCCAGCTGGGCCCCGTGGTGATGTGCAAGAAGGCAGCCAAAGCCGGGCTGTCTCAGTCACTGTTTGAGCGCCTGGTGGTGCTCGGCATTCGTCCAATCCGCCTGCAAGTTCAGTATCGGATGCACCCTGCACTCAGTGCCTTCCCTTCCAACATCTTCTACGAGGGCTCTCTGCAGAACGGAGTCACTGCAGGTAATACTCGGCAGGGGGTCAGTGGAAACATGTAGTCTTCTTGAGTGGCTTTACTAGCAACCATTTGTGTGTGAGGGGTGTCTCCAAGAGATGCCGTGGTCAGCAGTATAGCATTTCCACTCTGCAGTGTGGATGGCCAGTTTCAGAGCTCATGCTCTGGGGTCCACAAGATGGGAAAGCAAGACTCCTTCGGAGTGAAGTTGGCATATGCCCCTTGCTGTGCTGGCACTTGCACTATTGGTTCAAAAGCAGCACTGGGAACCAGGAGGGCTTTCAACAGGAGTTTGGATGGTGCCATCAGACTACTGTATGTCATCACTGCCACATGCTTATGACAACTAACACCCTAAGTGCATATTCTTGTGACACTGGTGGGTATGCAAGGAACTTGATGAATGAAGGACTCACTGGTCAATCAGCTGGGGGAGTATTTATTTTCCTGAAAACAAAGCGAACTTATGATTTTAAGAAAAACAACTAACAGTATTTACCACTAGTGATAAAATATGAGGACTCAACAAAAATTAATATTTTAGAATCCTCATGTCCCCTAGCATGAGCTAAGTGTTCCCAGTGCTAACTAGTTTTTCTGATGAGATTAAGGTGGTGACAGTGTCTGTGAGGGGAGTCAGTAGGTACTTCTCATCCTAACGGCTAGCGAGGGTGTTGCAAAAAGTCACTTGGGTCAAAGGCTGTCCCGTGCACAGGGCAGAGGAGAGAGGCTTTCATCAATGGCCTACCCGGCACCATCTGTCCAGCTTTGGTGGAGAATTGAGTGAATCCCACTCAAGAAAGAAATAGAAACATCCAAGTCCAGGAGACATAGCAGATCTACCTAATATATAGAAACAAAATAATTGTGGGAAAGGCTATAAAATATGTCACCAGTCCTAGCTGGTTTGGCTCAGTGGATAGTGTCAGCCTATAGACCAGTGGTTCTCAACCTTCCTAATGCCGCAATCCTTTAAGACAGCTCCTCATGTGGTGGTGACTCCCAACCATAAAATTATTTCCATTGATACTTTATAACTGTAATTTTGCTACTGTTATGAACTGTAATATCTGATATGCAGGTTGTATTTTCATGGTTACAAATTGAACATAATTAAAGCATAGTGATTAGTAACCACAAAAACTATGTAATTGTATATTGTGAAATATTTATTTCTAATTACAGATAAATGAAATTTTGTCTTGAATCGTGGTGTAGCATGGGTCATAGTCTTCATATGACAACAGTAAACTACATTGCTACATTTTGCTACACCGAGGAGTGGTGTGTTGGTTCCTAAGACCATGGGAAATAGGTGTTTTCCAATAGTCTTAGGCGACCCCTGTGAAAGGGTCGTTCAACCCCCAAAGGGGTCTCAACCCACAGGTTGAGAACCACTGCTATAGACTGAAGGGTCCCAGGTTTGATTCCTGTTGGCTCGATCCCCAGTAGAGGGCATGCAAGAGACATCCAGTCAGTGATTCTCATCATTTCTATCTCCCGCTTCCTCTCTGAAATCAATACAATTTTTAGAATAAAATAAAATCAGGATGGATATCTTGGCTATAGAGATTTCCCTGAGGAGTGAGGGGCCCAGCTCCACACCAGGCCCCCTAGCCAAGGGTTCCAGTACCAGAAGAGAAGTCCCCACAATTCCTAGCTGCAGAATCAGCAGGAATTGTGGCTGAGTGGCATGGAGACTGCTGGCCCCAGGCAGTTTCTCTTAAAGGGCTCTTTCTCAGGAGTCACCCCCTCTGAGCTCCAGCACTGGGGCAGCAGCTTGAAAGGAACCTGAGACGTTCAAGGAGAAACTAACCTGCCTAGAATTAGAGCAAGAGCTGGAGGGGCAGTTGTCTCTCAGAAGTGCTGGCAGAGACCATTGTTTATCTTTTTTTTTTTTTTTTAATAATTTTATTGATTTCATAGAGTAAGGGAGAGGTAGAGAGAGATAGAAACATCCATGATGAGAGGGAACCATTGATTGGCTGCCTCCTACAGGTTGGACCAAGCCCACGATCCAGGCATATGTCTTTGATTGGAATCGAACCCGGGACCCTTCGGTCTGCAGGCTGACGCTCTATCCAATGAGCCATACCAGCTAGGGCGAGGTCATTGTTTCTTTGCTGAGCCCCTTCCCCTCATACAGCCCCCCTCCTCCCAAGCCAGCAGGCAGGAACACCATAGTTAAATCTCCATCAACGTGGCTCATACCTTTTACCCCACTCTGGTGTTTCCCTGAAGCCCCACACCTCCCTACTTGCAGGCTCATCCAAGATATTTTCATATAACTGGCCTCTCTTGCCTCAGGCTTTGGACTTTCTTAAAATTTCTCAAGCAAGCAGCAGCTAGCCTGAGTGTACCTCATGTCTTTCAGTAAGTGACCCCAGTCTGAGCACTAGCAACAGCTTTCCTTGATAACAGAGGTTGGCCTCTCCTGAACATCTTCAAGCCGAACACAAGTAGAGCCATCTGCATATTGCTTTGTAGCTCATGCTTGGGTGGCCCCAAGAAGGACATAGACAGTGGCTGACTTTGTACCTCCTGGGAGGCCCCAGAGTCTGTGCACCTGGTGGTCAGCTTCTGACCATGCCAGTTTACAACCCTACCATACTCAAAGGGGTGGACTTGGTGAGCACCAAAGCCCCACTAAAGCAAGTCCTGCTCCATGTGCTGGCTCCTGTACAGCAGCTCTTCAGCTCTAGTCACAGCTGATCCACACAATCAGTTGGCCTGGGGGTCAGTCCCTCCCAGTGATGCCAACATCAATAGCTACATTAGGACAGTGCATACAGCTCACACAGGGGCACACCCGAGTGCCTAGCTCAGGTGAGTGGAGAGGCTGAGTCACTGGGCCCTACAGGACACCTACTACTGAAAGCCTCTCTAACAAGTTCGGGAGACATAGCAGATCTACCTAATATATAGAAACACTGGGAAGCAGCCAAAATGAAGACACAATTGTCTCAAATGAAAGAACAGAAGGAGATTTTTCAGAAAAAATTAAATGAAGCAAGAAAACTACCTGATGTTCAAAATAATTAAAAGATGCTTAAAAAACTTACTGAGGAACTTCAAGAAACTTAGGACTTGAAGGAACTTTATGAGAACATAAGCAACATAAAAAAAGGAACAGTCAGAAATAAAAGATACACTAAATGAAATGAATAATTTACAGTGGAGTAGAGGGTGCCAAGAATAAAATCAACAATTTGGGATATAAGGAAGCAAAAAATACCCGGTCAAAGCAGCATAAAGGAAAAGAACCCAACAAATATGAAGATAGTATAAGGAGCCTCTGGGACAACTTCAAGCATATCAATAGTGACATTATGGGGGTGCTAGAAGGAGAGGAAAGAGCAAAATATTTGAAAAAATGACAGAAAACGTCTCTTACCTGGTGAAAGAAATAGACTTAAGTCCAAGAAGCACAGAATCCCAAATAAGATGAACCCAAAGAGGCCCACACTAAAACACATCCTAATTAAAATGCCAAAGGTTATAGACAAAGAGGATCTTATAAGCAGCAAGGAAAAGCAGTTACCCTAAGGGAGTTCCCATACGACTGTCAACTGATTTCTCAACAGAAACTTTGCAGGCTAGAAGGTGAGATAAAGAACTTCACAGACAAGAAAAATATAAAAGTGTTCATCACTACCAAACTGGTATTACATGGAATATTAAAGGGTCTTTAATAAGAAGGAGGGAGGGGGATAAAAAATAAGAACAGTAAACTGGCAATAAAGACATACCTATCAGCAATTGAATCCAAAGATTAAAATGAACAAATAGAACAGAGGCAGACTCATAGGTATAGAGAACATTTTGATGGCTACAGGATTAGAGGGGAGTAAATGGTATTGGTGAAAAAGGTGAAGGGATTTAGAAGTACAAATTAGTCATAGCCCACGGATACAGACAATAGGTAAAGGCCTGGGACAGGATGGGCGATGGGTGGAGGGAGGCAAAAGAGAAAATACGAACATCTGTAATACTCTTAACAATAAAATAAACTTTGGAAAAAAAAGACATTTGGCAGCAGACACTGGGCTAATGGGCAACTGTAATCACCAGCTGACTCCTTCCTCACTTGAATGATAGAGATAGATATGATCTAATTTCTGATTTGACATGAAAGGGCATCATACCATATATACTTGCATGTTGATGTTAGGCTATTGTCATTCAGAAACATTGGTTTCCTCACACGGATTTGCTGGATAGACATACTCCTCTGACAGGAGAGGTTGCTCAACAGTGTCATCCACAAAAGCCAATTGTTTGTAGAGGCTTTTGAGTCCTGTGAGGGCAGTAGTAAAGCTCTAGAAGGAAATATGAGAACATCTTCACGGGGATGAGCATAGGTTTCGTAAATTAGTTGTAGAAAGCACTAACCAGTAAGACCTGTTCAGGGAATGAGCAGCTCTTTGTCGAGTGTCATGTGCACGGCTTCACTCAATCCTTTCCTCTTGGGGATGGCTTCTGGCTGTGTTTTTCTTCTCTGATGGGAAGGGTTGCCTCTTTTCCCTCCCCATTGACAGCGGATCGAGTGAAGAAGGGATTTGACTTCCAATGGCCCCAACCTGATAAGCCGATGTTCTTCTATGTGACCCAGGGCCAGGAAGAGATCGCCAGTTCGGGTACCTCCTACCTAAACAGGTATGCAGAGGTTTATCTGCCATAGCAGCTGGCTTCATTGGCAGCTTGGCCAACTCCTAATTAATGTATGTAATGCTGGTCTGAAACTGCCCTCCTCACTGTTCTGTTCAGGTTTCTCAGGCCACAGCATGTTCTCGTTTTGCTTTTCAGTGTGTTGTTTTATGTTGAGCAAATTATTTTTGTATGTATGTGTGGTGAGCTTTTTCTGTCCTCTATGACTCTCTTGGTCCAGGACAGGATGGCCCCACCGTGGGCATAGCTGCCAATGCACCTCCCATAGACTCTGGTCTCAGGAGCCCACAGGTGCAGCCCAGGGAACTGAATGCCTGGTTTCCTTAGGACGGAGGCTGCAAATGTTGAGAAGATCACCACGAAGCTGCTGAAGGCAGGTGCCAAGCCAGACCAGATTGGCATCATCACACCTTATGAGGGCCAGCGCTCCTACCTGGTGCAGTACATGCAGTTCAGCGGCTCCCTGCACACCAAGCTGTACCAGGTACAAGCTCCATCTCCCTCTGCCACATGACAGTGATCACCTGGCCAGGGAGGTTTGCATTCGAATGTTAGCCTTTCTTCTGAATCCTGCAGATCAAGACTGTCTTAAGAGTTAGAAGTATGAGACAAGGTTCATAAACTTGTTTTTCTCAGGATACTTTTCAGAGCATAACTTTAAAAGACTCCAGGGTTGACCATTAGGGCTATGGTATGTGCTACTTTGTAGTGAATGTTTCTTAGAGAATGCTGTCCACTTTTGGGTAAATACCTGGGTAAAATAGCTAAGGGAGCAGGACAACATAATTATTTTTCCATGTAGAAATGAACCATACTATAAAGTATGGTTCTGATAGTGACATGTGGTCTTTGTTCTGTTAACTTGGGAATAGGCTTGGGTGTTAAAATGAGTAAGTATGCTTTTATTTTTGGGAAACAGATTACCAAAAATAAAAAGACAAAGCAGGAAGGCCAGGAAAGCAGGGCTAGGGACCAGGAATTCAGTGGTGCATTTGGACATGCTTTATGTTGCCTACGGGTTCTTGAGGGCAGCCTGCTGATGGACCATGACTATGTGTCCCTGCAGGAGGTGGAGATTGCCAGTGTGGATGCATTCCAGGGGCGTGAAAAGGACTTCATCATCCTTTCCTGTGTGCGAGCCAACGAGCACCAAGGCATCGGGTTTTTAAATGACCCTAGACGGCTTAACGTGGCCCTGACCCGAGCAAGGTACAATGGTTGAATCCTGTTTGGGCTTGTAGGTGGCAATTGCCACCTTCCTGTCTCAGGGTCGTTCAGAGGGACTTTTACTTAGGGTGTGACTTTGGGAAGCCTCTCACTTCCTGGTCACACCTTGGGGTGGCAGTACAGGGCCTGGGATGGGGGCTTCGCCAATTCCTGAGGTCCAAGGGCTATAGCAACAACTTAGAAAGGAGGGCTCACCTGCAAGTACTTTGCTTCTGTGTCCTGGTGGTTTTCTGTGGTCTCAGTCTCATGGACAGTGTCCATTCTGGCCCTTCTGACTTGAGATTCACACCCAGTGCCAGGCATGTGTCCCTATCAAGTTGTTGAACTATGAGTCTAACATTTTGGCCCTGACTCCTTTTTGGTTCTGAGATGTAACTGTCCTGAAATAATGGTAACAGCAGAAGAGACTTGGAGAATAAGGTGGCTCCTGTGCTGCCCCTGTGCCAGCCAGAGGTCAGGCTCAGGTTCCTACATCAATTCTTTCCCGACCCAGGACACTTGGTTTTCATGGTTACCCCTTTCTGTTGTACACTATGGTTAGGTGGCCAGCATGGGGATGTGTCCCTAACACAGCTGGGTGAAGGTAAGTATCCAAGAAGCTAGGCCCAGTCTCAGGCATCAAGTTACATGCCTTGTCAGGTTCCCTGAGGCATCTTAGAAGACCGACTTGAGGCTACAACAAGAAAACTAGTCTCTGAGCTAACCTGCCAACCGGGGGTTTTGTCATCTGAGCCCTTAGAAATCCACTTCCAAATAAACACAGTGTAATGTTAACAGCTTGTGGGGTGGGCTCCAGTGGCAGGTATTTAGGCAGGGAGTCTGAGGGTGGCCCTCAGTGACTTTAGACTCTGGTTTTGAATTTGTTTGGCCTCAGACTGTTCTGTTGGTGTTTGCTATGTGGCCATAAGCACCATGTTCTTTGCTCCCACAACCTTGCAGATATGGGGTCATCATTGTGGGCAACCCTAAGGCCCTGTCCAAGCAGCCCCTGTGGAACCACCTGCTGAATTACTACAAGGAGCAAAAGGTGCTGGTGGAAGGGCCTCTGAATAACCTGCGGGAGAGTCTCATGCAGTTCAGCAAGCCTCGGAAGCTGGTCAACACCATCAACCCTGTGAGCTGTGGCCGATTGGAGGGATGGGACCCCTTTCTCTCCAAGCCCCCATAATGGCATCTGGCAGTGAGCAATGGCTGGTGTAGCCTGTGGAAAGCGTGTGCATGTCAGTGTGTGAAGAGGAGCAATACCTGCTGGCTCCCCACACCAGTGTCCTGAGAGCTGGGAGTGTACAGGCAAAGTCCTGGGGGTATCTCGGAGTGAGACCACAGACAGTTAGGAAACCTTGTGAACCCAGGTGCCTTGCGGGGTAAAGGGTATAAGGCTGCTTGAACCGAATCCAGAGATGGAATGTTGAGTATCAAAGGCTGAGTTATTGAAAGAGGAATGGGATTTCTCACCTACCCAAACCCTCTGCAGGGAGCCCGCTTCATGACCACAGCTATGTATGATGCCCGGGAGGCCATCATCCCAGGATCGGTCTATGATCGGAGCAGCCAGGGTAAGTGGGGCCTGGGTCAGAAACTGAGGATGTTGATCCTTCCCACGCCTGCACTGCATCTGTCCACAGAAACCTGCCTGACAATGAGTCCCTCCTCTGAGATTAAAGTGTTGGTCTTTGGCAGTTTCTAAAAATAAAATATTTTTAAATAACACAGTTCTGCCTGGTTGCCCACATGTCCCCCCACCCCACCTGCCCTGTGCTCCTCTTTTCAGTGGGAACTCACACATGCAGTTCCTCCAAGTGGCCTGCAACTTCATTTCAGTTTTTGTCTCCTTCCTGAAGTCTCCTGCTTTGTCAGAGCTCTGAATTGGGAGCATATTCTCTTCTCCTATGTGGAGTCTCTATGTCCAAAGGCTGAGTCTGACCCCTGCTGGCTGGAACACCTCTTCCTGCCTGAGCCAGTGTAGATGGTTCCCTTTTATCCCCCAGGTTCCTGCCTGTTGGGACCTTTCCCCACCCCAATCACCACAGAGAGTGACACAGCACCCTGTCACTCAGTGCAGTGCCATCTGCCCACGTTTTTTACTGTGGGCTTTATTCCCTCCTATGCTCAGTATTCATCCTGAGAAAAGGTGTACTCCGGCTCCTCTTCTCACATGTTCTCAGCAGCCCCCTTTCTTTGACCCTGTATTTGCCTGGCCTCTTGGTTCAGATTGGGGATTGTGTTGTCAATCCTCTCATCACCACATCCAGCAATTTGCTGTGGAGCTTAGGCATTCTCTTGCTTTTTGGTATGCATGGTATGAACATATGTTTTGGCACAGAAAGGACCATTTTTATTTGAAATATTGAGTGGTAGTTCTCAATTTGTCAGGTCCCTGTAGTTGTGTCAGAATTTCCTAGGAAAAAAGGTGGTTTCCCAGGCACCACCCCCAGCAGGTTGAGAAGGGACTTGATGGTGAGAATTGTAGCAGGCAGTTCTTACTGTGGGGACACCCTAAAAACTGCAAGCAGAGCAGTAACAGGATGAGATAGGCATCCCACTGCAGGCAGAGTAGCTGACAGGAAGTAGGCAGCAGACTCACCTGTACAAAGTGGAGAACTTGCCATGTACTCTGTCTTATAGGCCGGCCCTCGAACATGTACTTCCAGACCCACGACCAGCTCGGCATGATCAGTGCTGGCCCCAGCCATGTGGCTGCCATGAACATTCCCATCCCCTTCAACCTGGTCATGCCACCCATGCCACCTCCAGGGTATTTTGGACAGGCTAATGGGCCAGCTGCAGGTGAGTGAGCACCAGGCCTTGGAGCAAAATCACTTGTCATTTAGGCTTAGACCTCCTTCAAGGAATCCTGGACACTGTATTTCAGGCCGAGGCACCCCAAAAGGCAAGGCAGGTCGCGGTGGACGCCAGAAGAATCGCTTTGGCCTTCCTGGGCCCAGCCAGACGAACCTGCCCAGCAGCCAGGCCAGCCAGGATGTGGCATCACAGCCCTTCTCTCAGGGGGCCCTGACACAGGGCTACATCTCCATGAGCCAGCCCTCCCAGATGAGCCAGCCTGGTCTCTCCCAGCCTGAGCTGTCCCAGGTGAGCTGGCTGCACTGAACTTGAAACATATCCCACTTGCAGAGAAGTTAGGCCAACCCAGGGTGCCCTACACTCATGCATGCACACACACCCCCCCTTACCCTTGACATACTCCCCAAAGGACTCAGGAGGAGGATGGCCTCCTGCATAGTTGCCCTCAGCAGTGGTGTTACGTGTTTAGAACATTCTGTCCATGATGCTGCCCTTTTAAACAGTCCTAGTCACCGTTTTAGTGGTGAGGTAACCAGTATTGGTCTCCTGCTGCTCAGGTTTCATTCTCAAAGTTGCAAGGACATGAGCCAGTTCTCTGGCTGCTCATCTCCTCAACTGTGTCTTTCAGGACAGCTACCTTGGTGATGAATTTAAGTCCCAGATTGATGTGGCGCTGTCTCAAGATTCCACGTACCAGGGGGAGCGGGCGTACCAGCATGGTGGAGTGACGGGGCTGTCCCAGTACTAGAAGGCAAGCCAACTCCGGAGGAGGGCTTCACCGGGTCCTGGACTTGTCAGAAAACTCAGGAAATGTGGGAGTCTCAAGTCCAGGAGGGGCCAACTCATCATTGTGACCTGTCACTTCAGGTCCCTGCACCTCTCCCTGTGTTATGTCCTCTCCTGAGAGTCCTAGAACTCCTGAGAAAGGCTGATTGTGGAGGCCCATAGTTCCCTGGGCAGGGAGGGAGGGAGGTCATCCCTTTCCCTGACTGGCAGCTTTTGAGGGTGACGGGTCCTGGCACTAGGTACATACGGAACTTCTGCAGAAGGTGCTATGAGTCATGTCTTAGAGTTCCCATCTGTTTGTGTGCCAAGAAAAGTTGTGTGCTGGTATTGCTGGGAGAAGGGGTGCCACTCTTATAGTACAGGCTGTAGCCTTAGCTTTTGACTACCTTCTGTCTCTGGTTGGAAAGTCAGTGGTCTGAAGGCTGTCTAGCATGTGAGGTTCCATTTTACAGGTGAGAACATAGGTGCTTAGTAGAAGTAGGGAGGAAGCATCTTGCCTTCCAGGCAAGGCTAGGTTCCTACCTTCTCTAATAGTCTGTACCCTCTCCCTCTCTCTCTTTAGGTGGCAGCGGAAGAGCTAAGCTTTGTGGCTTAGTCCATCAGCATCTTATTCTGGGTAATAAAAAATAAAAATAAATGGATACCTGTTTTCCACTGCTAAAACTGAAGCACCACTGTGAGCAACAGGAGAGGGAGAGGAGCACCCGAGGGAGAGCAGCCCGAGATAGTGAGCGCCCACTGCTGGCACCGCGGCGAGGAGACAGAGGGAGAGCGGAGGTGGGGCCGGCCAGCCCGAGAGCCCTGCAGCCAGCTCGCCAAGGAGGCCCAGCTCGCCGCGTCTACACCTGGGTCTGCGACCAGGAGGAGGGAGGAAGACCCTCATCTCAGAGTAGCCCTTTCCTCTGTTCTTTCTTTTTCTCTTTTATTGAAAGGGGACTACGTTTTACCAGGAACAACTCACATTTCTGTGCTGAACAGGCTCCTTGCAGCCGTGCCTAGAGAGCCCTGCTGAGGCACGCGTTCTGTCCACACTGAGACCTTGCAGTCACGCTGCCTGTGTTCTAAGAGGGATTTCATTTAAAGAAAATGTGGTGTTTGGGGTTTTCTGTTAGTTTTTTAAAGATACTTTCAAAGGAGTACTGAAAAATACTTTCCTGAGTTTCTCTCTCAAATCTTAGTGGTGGACCTGGGAGATGCAAGAAGCTTCCAGAAACGAAGTTTAAAGGAGCCACACAACGAGGTTAGGATGAACACCTGTGATACGATCATGGAGAGGAAGATTTTTGTTTTCAGTTTAGTTTCCAGCAGCTTCTCCCTGTGCGTCAGGGCAGTGAGAACATCACCTGGGCCCACAGGCTCCACTGGACTCCGAGAAGCAAAGCACTTCTCACATGCAGTGGACTCAGTCCCCTGAAGGGCCCAGCAAAGCCAGCCATGAGGCTGGAGGGTGGGGAGGTGGTCGTTCCTCACCCAGCGGCTTCTTCCCCAGGGAGGTGCCCACAGGCCCTGTGGCCATTAGACAAGCCGAGAGCCTTTCTCCACCCCACTTCCAAATTTTGAGCCCTTCTACCTGTGAGCATAGCTTCAGTGAGTTGGGGTGGTTTTCACTTTATTTGGGAGAAGAAGTTTCAGAAATAAGTTGATTCTGTGCTGAACGTGCTTAGGGAGTATGTCACTTCAGCTGTACAAATGGGCATCAACCTGGATCTGCATTGTGGAAGTTCTTGTGGTTGGGAAAGGTTCCCTGTGGGGTAGGTGTTCATCACTCTGGTGACCACCAAGTTGAAAACTGTTTCCTGCTTTTACCCAGCTCCTAGTGACCACGACCCTCAACATCCCTTCCCCATGTGTCTGACACTGGCCCTTATCCCAAAACCTCCAGTTGCCATCTGGTACATGGAGAAACGGGGACACACACAGGCACCTTCCTTCTGGCAAGGCCTCTTATCCCATTGCTGTAGGGCTTTTGGTAGGCCACCTAGAGGCATTGCGCTTGGATAGGCTTCTGCTGTGACCCGTGTGCCCTCGCACTGCCCTGTTCCTTCTTTGGAGTGCTCTACCTCGCTCTGTGCTGTTGGCTTTTGTTCACCTTCTAGCAGCAATTACTCTGAGTTTCCAAATCAAGGAGCATCTTGTACCAAGGCAATGTCACTTCTGATTTTTGGTCAATTTGTTTTAAGCTCTTTTGTCACCAATAAAACGTTAAAAACAACTCTTCCATGTGTCACAGCTGGATAAGCTACAGGGGGTGGGAGAGCACTTGGTCTGGGGTCCTGCAATCTGAAGGGCAAAGCTAAGAAAGGCAGGGTCAGCAGACTGGAAAGCACCTCTGCCCCTTTTGCCTTGCTTGTGGGGTGTGTGTCGGGGTGGGGTGGGGGCCGACTCCCAGGGTCCCCCTATATACAGCCTTCCAAGTGGGCCGGTGGCTCCAGACCGCCCTTCCCCCACCAACCTGATGATATCTCGGCACTCCCCTAGCCCCAGGTGACAAGACCCAAAGACAGCAGCTCAAACCACCCAGTGTTTATTGTGTCCCTGCTCCTGCCCGTCTGTCAGCGGCAGCCACACTCATCCACCACCATATCCTCATAGTGCCGCAGGACCACGTTGTCGCTGTTGTCGAAGAAGAGCACGGAGATAGGTGACAGGCGCGCGGGAACACAGCAGGGCAGGCCGGCAGGACCGGGGGCTGCCGAGTGCATGAGCGCACGCAGCACGGCGTGGTTGAGCGCGGGCGACCCACCGGGCCCGGGCAGCGTGGCGGGCAGCGAGCACTGACCCTGACAGTAGTTGGCCAGGAAACCGCGCGGCGCAATGACCCAGTGATGCCAGCCCACCTCGCGGAAGCTTACATAGAGCCGCCTGGCGCGACAGGAACCCCCGTGGCCGCTACCCAGTGAGGGCTCAACCTCGCGCCGCGGCCGGACTAAGGGGTGGCACAGGCGCGGGTCAAGGGTCACCAACAACAGTGAGGCTTCAGCCAAATGCCCGCAGGTGCCCGTGGCCCAGGGGCGCAGCGCCAGCACCAGGCGGAGGCTGCGTGGCACTGAGGCGTTGTGGGCCCAGGTGGCGCCCAGCAGCTCAGCGCGCACTGGTGTCCGCAGGGAGACCACTGCCTGGCGGAGCAGCACTGGGCCTTCGCCCACTTCGTCGGCCACCTGCGCAACGCTTAGCTCCCAGCCGCCTGCCGTCTCCGCCGCAGCCGCTTCCTCCGTGGCGAAGCGCAGCTCCAGACGGGCTCGGCTCGGGAGCTCGGCGGGTTCCACAGACGACAGGTCGAAGATGAGACTCCATTTCGGACACTGTTCTGGCGCCGAAGGCTCCGTGGTCCGGGCGCGTGCACCTATGGAGGCCGGGAGAGGGCTTAGCTCTCGTTGCGTCACGGCCTATGCGCGATGGGTCTCCGTTAGGAACTTGGAGGGAAGGTTAGTGCCTGAGGCTGAGGGCGCACCATCTGTTACTTGGCATCAAATGGTGTGAAGGAGGGGGAGAGATGGAGTGTGGGCGGGGCATCGCTTGCATGGTAGAGACCTGCCCAATGCAGGGTGGCCTGCCCGAGTCGGGAACACAGGCAGGGGGCAGAGATGAGCAAATGCTTGGGTAAGCGACACTGGGGCGGGGTGTCATCGGCAGGAAGGCTTCAAATGCAGTGAAGCAGCGGGAGGGAGGGAGAGTGGGGGCAGGGCCTCAGCTGCAAGCAAAAGGCCTTGCCGGGTGCAAGGCAGCCTGGCCTTGTGGCCACTCACCCGGGTCCCCGCAGGTGTCCACGGGAGAAGGGATGGAGTACAAGGGTTCAGGTTGCTCGTGGGCTGGATTGGGTGGGTGGAGACCCTCGAAGTCACTGGAAGCTCGTGGGGGACTGGGGTGCCCAAGGAGGTATCGGCCTCCCAGACCCACGCCCCCAGAGCAGGCACCACTCACCGCGGTCCGGGATGTGGCGCACGATGTTTCCGGCGACCCCCAGCTCCTCCACGTGACACGGTCGTAGGGTGGCTCCCGGGGGGGTCGGTCGTGGGCTGACCCTGGCCTTCTGGGGGTCCCGGCGACGAAACAGGCGCCACATGATGGGGGGTACGGACCGGGACTTTGGTGCGCCCTGGGGCGCGTCGCGCAGCCCGAGAGCCTGGAGCAGTGAGGCGGCGGGACCCGGGGCCGCGGGGCCGCGGGCCGGGAAAGGCGAAGGCAGCAGCAGGGCGAAGAGGAGGAGAAGAATGCGGTGGCCAGGACGGCAGAGCAACGGTGGCATCTTTCTCGCTGGCGGCGGCCGGAGAGTGCTCGGGGTCCGGGGCTGGGCTGGGTCAGGGTCCGGGGGGGCGTGGCCGGGGTACTGAATCCTGGCAGGAACGGATCCTGGGGCGGGGTCTCCGGGGTGCGGGGCAGGGGTCCTGGGAGTGGCCAAGGCCCGGGAGGAGCCAGAGTCTTGGGGAGCCGTCCCAGCGGGCAAGGTGAGGTCCGGGGGAGCGGGCGGGCGTCGAAGGGTTCAGAAGCGCTTATCCTTCACCAAACCGTTCCTCAGCGGCTTCCTGGGGGCCAAAATCCACCCCGGTTAGCCTAGGGACCCCACGCTCCCACGTACTCCCTGACCCGCCTGCCTTGCCGTCCACATTCCCCTTTCCCAGCCTAGTTCCTAGTCTGGCTCTTCCCCGCAATTAGTCTCTCCTCCCCCTTTCTTTCCCACCCTGGGCCCTGGCTGGCCACTGGAGAGCGAATCCCACCTACCCACCTCTGCCTGACATACTCCCATCTCAACCCGGATCAACCCTGCATTTTATCCTTCTCCCCTCTAAAAATGCAGGTCTGACCAAAAACCGGTTTGGCTCAGTGGATAGAACGTCGGGCTGCGGACTGAAAGGTCCCAGGTTCGATTCCGGTCAAGGGCATGTACCTTGGTTGCGGGCACATCCCCAGTAGAGGGTGTGCAAGAGGCAGCTGATTGATGTCGTTTTCTCATCGATGTTTCTAACTCTCTCTCCCTTCCTCTCTGTAAAAAATCAATAAAATATATTTTTTAAAAAAATAAAAAATAAAATAAAAATGCAGATCTGCCAGAGGCCTCTGCCACCCTCCAAGGCAGCTTGCCTGCTCCAGTGGCGGTGGCTGGCTCATAGCACCATTAAACAGGCTTCCCTGCCCTGTCCTTCTCCATCCACCATCTGTCTACACTGCTGCAGCCCTTTATTTTTATTCCATGTTTTTATTCATTTTTTATTTTAGAAAGGAAGAGAGAGGGAGAGATAGAAACATCAATGATGAGAATCATTGATCAACTGCCTCCTGCACACTCCCTACTGGGGATTGAGCCCAAACCCGGGCATGTGCCCTGATGGGGAATTGAACTATGACCTGGTTCATGGGGCAACGTTCAACCGCTGAGCCACACCAGCTGGGTGCATTAAATTTTTTGAACCAGCCGAAACCGGTTGGCTCAGTGGATAGAGCGTCCGTCTGCGGACTGAAAGGTCCCAGGTTCAATTCCAGTCAAGGGCATGTACCTTGGTTGCTGGTTGCGGGCACATCCCCAGTAGGGGGCGTGCAAGACGCAGCTAATGGATGTCTCTCTCTCATCGATGTTTCTGACTCTCTATCCTTCTCCCTTCCTCTCTGTAAAAAATCAATAAAATATAAAAAAAATTTTTTTTAACCATAATATGTTCTCATGATCTAGACATCCTGGGATATAATCTTATAGACACTGGCAGATACTCTTTTACATAAGAACAAAGACTTTCCTGGAGATGATAGTTTAGGTCACTTTAATCCATCCTTCCCTTGGGCTGAAGCCTACTGGCTGTCCCTTCCTGGGAGCACTAACCCTATCCTCATGGCTTTTCCTGTGGGGTCACTGCTCTTTCTCTCACTGAACCAGCAGGAGCTCTTTATCTCTGAGTTTATAGATAAGCCCTCCATGGATCTCCGTGGATCTGTTATTTTCTGGTTTTGCCTGTCTGTCCTTTAGACAAGCAGAAGGAGGTTCCTGGCTTCTGTATTCTTCTAATAGATATAGTTCAGTTGCCAACTGACAGTGTCCCATTTCTGGTTCTCTGGTCGGAGTTCACAGTTTCCACTTCTGCATCAACATCTTTGAACCACTGGAGTTTGCCCTGGAAACTGATGCGAGATAATCACCAGATGGTTACCAAGTGTCCCACCGTGTTCCAACAGTCCTTCTTTCCCTCCTGGCAACCTCAAATGTGATGATTTGGCTGTGTTCCCCCACATTTTTAATTCTTGTACTTTTATAGTACTTTTTTAAAAACATACTATTATTGATTTCAGAGAGGAAGAGAGAGAGAGAGAAACATCAATGATGAGAAAGAATCACTGACTGGCTGCCTCCTGCACGCCCCTACTGGGGATCAAGCCCACAACCTGGGCATGTGTCCTTGACTGGAATTGAGCCTGGGTCCCTTCAGTCTGCAGGCCAACACTCTATCCACTGAGCCAAACTGGGTAGGGCTGTAGTACGTTTTATGTCTTTAGGGATCATACCTCTGCCCCATGGCTTTTTATTAGAGCTTTCCTGGTGATTCTGGATTGTTTTATGAACAAGTGCCCCTCCTTCATCAAAAACAACATTAGTATTTTTTTTGGAGGGGAGGGGTCGTTGCCTCTGTAGATATCAGAGTTAGACTTTCCAGCTTCAGTGTACCATTGTGGGGAAAGAGTCAGGCGAGGGAGGAAGGTGGGACATGAGAGCAGCCAGTAACCGAGATGGATTCTGGATGTTTCCTAGAGAATAAGGAGGAAAAGGAAACAAGGGGGCTTCCTGGAGTTTCCCAAAGTTTTCACCCTGAGTTGCCCTCACCTGTGATGGACAAATGTTCAGGAGAGGTAGTGGGCCTGGGGGTTGATTTGGGATATTTTAGAAGAATGACATTTCACTTAGAATGTCAAGCAGATGCTGGAGACAGAACGGTGCTCAAAGGCACACTGTGAGCCAGCAGAGAAACTTGGAAGTTGGGATGGATTAAGTGAAAGAGCTCTAGGGGAGGGGGCGGCTGGTGGGAGGCCAGAGACCAGGCAGGAAGCACCAAGAGGTGGAGTGAAGAACATCAAGAATGGGGAGCAGAGGAGCATTTGATAACTTGCCTCCTGGCACATGTCATCAGTTTGGCTCAAATAGACTCATAAAAAAATTTTTTTTTTTCAAAAGAGCAAAGCAGAGCAAAGATGCCACCACCCACATCAAGCTTTCCTTCCTCCTATGGTTTAAAACCTCCTGAAGACTGGTCCTTGAGTCAAGCGTCAGTGTCAGCATGAGCCCTGAATTCCTTTCCCTCCTCTTATTTGGGCTGTGTGTTGGCCAAAGAGACACAAGAAGAGATGGATATTTACCTAAACCTTCCCTCCAAGTGGTAAGGTGATTGAGGACAAAACGTGATTCTGCCGTGCCAGAAGCCCAGGCCTGTGACTGAATCTAACAAGTCTGCTCTTCTGAAATTCAACACCCATAAAGCTCCAGATCTAGTAGGAATGGAGACAGACTTCTACCTTTGAAGTGTGACGGTCAGTGGCCCTGGGGACGACAGCTGTGTGTGCTAACAAACAAGGGCTCCTTTTTTGGCCTCAGAGTCCAGTAATCAGCTCTGGATCTGGGTGACAGACTCCCCAGGTGCCACATCAGCAGATTACACCATGGGGAACTCATCCGACTGGGCCTGGCTTTCCTGCTGGAGCCAGAAGCAGTCTCTAAGTGAATCCAGCAGTGAAGACCCAATTGTTGTAGTAGAAGAAGTCCCACAGCTGCCTGGGGAAACCATAGGTGCTCGATCCAGCAGGCCTTGCTGAATCTAACAGCTTGTGAAACCTCCATGCTCAGCTACTGCAGGACAAGATGACGACTCTCTTCCTGTGTTCTTCACCGGGCCCAGCTGGCAGGCCTGAGCAGAAAGACTTGCCTAACACATTTTGGACAACTTGAAAAAATACTTAGAACTTCAGCATCAGATTGAGTATCATGTATAGGAACTGTTCCCCACATTGAAAAGTGGGGTCCGGCCAGCCTGGCTCAGTGTTTGAGCATCAACCTATGAACCAGGAGGTCATGGTTCAATTCCCGGTCAGTGCACATGCCCGGATTGCGGGCTCTATCCCCAGTGAGGGTCCCCAGGAGGCAGCCGATCAATGATTCTCTCTTATCATTGATGTTTCTCTCTCTCTCTCTCTCCCTCTCCTTTCCTCTCTGATTGGGGAAAGCTTGGACGGTGTGGGTCAGTAGTTGAGTGTTGACTTATGAACCAGAAGGTCACAGTTCAATTCCCAGTCAGGGCACATGCCTGGGTTGTGGGCTTAATCTCCAATAGGGGGCTTGTAGGAGGCAGCCAATCAATGACTCTCATTATTGATGTTTGTATCTCTTTCTCCCTCTCCCTACCTTTCTGAAATCAATAAAAAAATTTCTTTAAAGAAAAGTGTATATCCCTAACTGGTTTGGCTCAGTGGATAGAGCATCAGCCTGCAGACTGAAGGGTCCCAGGTTCGATTCTGGTCAAGGGCATGTACCTTGGTTGCAGGCACATTTCCAGCAAGGGGTGTGCAGGAGACAACTCGTCGTTGTTTCTCTCTCATCGATGTTTCTAACTCTCTATCCTCTCCCTTCCTCTCTGTAAAAAAAAACAATAAAATATATTAAAAAAGAAAAGTGTATAGTATTCATTATTACTTTCCCTTCACTTTATTATCTGCTTTTGACCAATAATTGGTCACATGTTGGAATTTCTGCATTTATCACACGTTTTTTAACTTTCAGTTCATACATTCTGAACATTTTACCTAATTTGGAGGAGTCCACTCTATATCATATTAACAATTTGCTCTTGACTTGTCTCCATTATTTCTGATGCAAGTTTAAAATGTCATCCATCATATTTTTGTTTTCAAGATCTGTTGTTGTTTCTTGTTCAATAAATACTAATTCTTTTTTTTAATTTATTTTTTTAATATATTTTATTGATTTTTTTACAGAGAGGAAGGGAGAGGGATAGTTAGAAACATCAATGAGAGAGAGACATCGATCAGCCGCCTCCTGCACGCTCCCCACTGGGGATGTGCCCACAACCAGGATACATGCCCTTGACCAGAATGGAACCTGGGACCCCTCAGTCCGCAGGCCGACGCTCTGTCCACTGAACCAAACCGGTCTCAGCAATACTAATTCTTAATTTTAAAAAAATGCAGAATAGACTGACAGATGCATAAGGGGATCCTGGGTTCAATGAAAGGCTTCTTTTGGGGGTAATAAAAATGTTCTAAAACTGACTGTGGTAATGGTTGCACAACTCTGTGAATGGACTAAAACATTTAATTATACAGGGTGAATGGGCAAATTGTATGGTATGTGAAACTGTCTCAATAAAGCTTAAAAAAAAAAGAAGAAGGGGAAGTGACCCTGGATTTAGCATTAAGAAGGCCTTGGTCAAGCTAAACAGGAGTGGTCTTAGGGAGTGGTGGGCGGAGGACCCCAGAGTGGGGTGGGTTTGAGAATGGAGGAGTTCTGCTGCAAGGGAGACAAGTAAGTGGGCGGCTGGTGCAGAGGCTAGAGAAAGAAATCCTCTCTCCTGGATCAGAATGTCCTGAACAGGCAAGAGGCTGGGCGTCCCTAGCCCTGGGTGGTGGCCTGGAGGGAGATGGACCATCCACTGAAGCAGCCAGCCAGTGCAAGGGTGAATGTCTCATCCAGACACTCCTGTTTTCTTGGGGACACACAGGCCAACTTGCCAGCCAAGGGGAAGATGGTGATGTCAGTTGACAGCTGAGGAGAAGGGAGAAACAAGGAAGAGCAGGCTTGCTGGCACTGTATGGGTATCACCAAAGACCTTCTGGTGCAGCAACATGAGCAGACACAAGCCACAGCTCACTGGACACGGCAGGGCAGAGCTGGAAAACTGGATGTACAAAGCAGCCAGGTGTCGTCTGGTAGGTCGCAGACCTTGGATGGGCCGAGGGCCCCTGGTGGATGGCAGTCCTGGCCACCCCTGAGGATGATGCCCTTCAGATCAAGGTGCCAGATTATGACCAGGGCATGGTGGGGGGATGGAGCAGCCCAGGGGGCTGAATCAGTCCAGAAGGATGGTCTACCAGATGACCAGTGGCCCTGCTGTGGGGGTGAATCAGGAGAGAGAACAGAAGGAGGGAGTAGGAGTGGAGAGAGGAAGGGGCTAGGAGAAGAAGGGATCAGTGCTACTCAATTGCCATATGGTTTGTTTCCCTGCATTATTTCAAAGTGATTCAAAGTTGTCAGTATCTTACTGTTTTCAAACCTAACTGAATATTTGTTTATATGGTCTGTATGATCCTGATTTCTGAGCAATTGCTCTGTGGTTTGCTGTGGTCAATTCTGAGAAATGTGCCTGTGTTAAGAAAGGACATCTGCTCACCTGCTTCTGAGTTGCTGGGTGAGGAGCACAAAGCATGAACTGTACCTCTCGGGGTCCATCACCTCAAGGCTCAGGACTGCATCATGTGGAACATTTCAGATCAAGAACTACACCCAAATTTCTCTTCTTGTCTTTTTTCACTTACAACTTTTATGTACCTTGGAGTTAAAATCTTTTAACTTTTAACAGTATATCTATCTAATAAAAGAGTAATATGCAAATTAACCACCACTCCACTACATCCACAAGTCACACCCACATGCCATGCCCAGCATCCAATCAGGAGCAAGTATGCAAATTAACCCCAACCAAGATGGCTGCGGCCACAGAGTGAGCAGAAGGGAGCCTTGGGTTTCCCTGGCTATGGAGGAAGCCAAGCTTTCTACACACCCTGGCGGGCCCAGGCCTCCACTCAAGGCTATAACATTTCAATTACAGAAGATAAATAAATCCCAACAAAAATGGCAGCAGCCATGGAGCTGGAGAACAGGAGGCTGGGGTTGCCCTGGGCACTGGAGGAAGCCAAGCTTCTGCAGCCCTGGCCTGTCTTGGCCTCTGCTAAGGCTACAAAGTTCCAATTATAGAAGATAAATAAATCCCAACAGAAATGGCAGACACCTTGTAGTGAGTAAGAGGCTTGGCTCCACTCCACTCCAGGCTACAAAGTTTCAATTGTAGAAGATAAATAAATCCCAGATACCAGGGCTTCTCCTTGGGTCACTGTGGGGGAGTGGCCAGCCTGCAAACCATCACAGGCCCCTCGCCCAGGCCACCCTACCCCCCAAGGGAACTCCCACCCTGATCTGGGACACCCTTCAGGGCAAACCAGCTGGCCCCCACCCATGCACCAGGCCTCTGTCCTATGTAATAAGAGAATAATATACAGATTGACCACCACTCCAGCACACAAGATGGCTGCCCCTATGTGGTAAAAGATACTGTCCCCATGTGGACATAAAATGGCCACCACAAGATGGCCAGCAGGGGAGAGCACTTGGGAGGGACCAGGCCTGCAAGGGAGGGCAGTTGGGGGCGATCAAGCCTGCAGGGAAAGGCAGTTAGGGTGACCAGGCTGGCAGAGGAGGGAAGTTAGGGGTGACTGGGCCTGCAGAGAAGGGTAGTTGGGGGGGACCCAGGACTGCAGGGAAGGACAGTTAGGGGCAAACAGACTGGCAGGGGAGAAGTTAGGCATCAATCAGGCTGGCAGGGGAGTAATTAGGGGGTGATCAGGCTGGAAGGCAGAAGCAGTTAGGAGGCAGTCAGGAAGAGAGGCAGGCAAGCAGTTGGGAGCCAGCAGTCCTGGATTGTGTGAGGGATGTCTGACTGCTCATTAAACGAGGGAAGAGGGAAAGAGAGAGAAACAATTATGAGAGAGAATCATTTATTGGCTCCCTCCTGCACTCCTGATTGGGGAAGAGCCCGAAACCCAAGCATGTACCCCTGACCATATTAAAAACCAGGACTCTTCAGTCTGCAGGCTGAAGCTCTATCCACTTTGGCTTAGTGACTAAGCCAAAACAGTTAGGGAAACAATATATATATTTTAAGGCCAATCTCTTAACTGTCATGATTATTCATGTGTTTATTTGGATGCCTAATATTTGAGAATCTACCCTCTTATGTTGCATTATTTATGCAGCCTTTTCTAGCCTTTCTTTTTTGCACTTCTTTTGTGCCTGCTTTTTGTTAACTCTGATAGTGTTAACGTAAGTACCTAATACAGTTGAAAGGTAATCCGTACCCTCTTGCAAAATCCCCAATCCTCGTCTGATATTTACTATTTTAGTTCTAATTATTTTAAATATATTTTATTGATTTTTTACAGAGAGGAAGGAAGAGGAATAGAGTTAGAAACATCGATGAGAGAGAAACATCGATCAGCTGCCTCCTGCAACACCTCCTACTGGGGATGTGCCCGCAACCAAGGTACATGCCCTTGACTGGAATTGAACCTGGGACCCTTCAGTCTGTAGACCCATGCTCTATCCACTGAGCCAAGGTTAGGGCAAGTTCTAATTACTTTATCTCTTTCAAATTAGGGAATTAAAATGTTTATGCAGCTATGTATCAGTTTCTCTGCTGATATGCTTCTTGAGAGAGTTTTTTGAAATACAAGTTTCTTAATGTTTGCTTGTCTTTTAAGTAACTTCTTTTGTGTGTGTTTTTTGTTGTTGTTAATCCTCACCTGAGGAAACTTTTCCCATTGTTTTTTCCGGAGGGTGAAAAGGAGGGAGAGATGGGGAGCGGGGGGAGAGAGATGGATTGACCACCTCCCACATGTTCCCCAATCAAGAATCAGGTAGGCGCCCTGATAGGGAATCAAACTCTTCAGTGTGTGGGCAGAAGCTCCAACCACTGAGAACACCATCCAGGGCTTGAGTAATTATTGTTAAAATTGTGTACGAAATTCCTCATTGCATATTATTTCATTTTGGCATTTGAGGTGATCCTTGACTCCCTAGTCATCTAGCATCCCTTGTTGTTAGTCTGTTTCATAGGTCATCTCTTCTTTCCTGCGGCTGTTTCAGATTTTCACTATGATGTGTTTGGGGCATGGACGCCTTTCTATTCATCTTGCTTATGACTGATGTCTTGCCACTTTCTGGAAAATTATGTCTCAGCATTATGTTTCTCATGTTGTCTCCCCGCACCTGTCTCCTATTAGAATCCAGGTAGACCAGGTCATTTTTAAAGTTCTAGCTGCCATAGTTACCATCTGTTCTTGCTGCTTCTGGATAATTTCTTCACAGCTTTTAACTTACTGATTCTTCTTCAGCTGCCTCATCGTGTGAGCCCTAACAGCTTTAGCTGGCGGAAGGGTGGTCCACACCCTAAACTCTGGAACCTGCGAACGCGGCTTTATTCAGAAAAAAGGCCTCGGCAGATGTAATTAAATAACGTTTAACACGAAAATTGAGAGAGAGGAGAAGGCCACGTGAAGAAAGAGGCAGAGCTCAGAGTGATGCAGCCACAAGACAAGGAGCCCCGGAGCCCCCGGAACTGGAAGAGGCAGGAAGGACCCTGCCCGAGAGCCTTCGGAGTGCGAGCGCCGCTGCCAACAACTTGACTTCAGACTCTGGGCCTCCAGGAATGTGAGAGAATAAGTTTCTGTTGTTTAAGTCACCCAGTCCCTGGTGCTTGGTGACAGCAGCCCCAGGAAATATAAGATCCAGTGCTGTTTTGTATGTCACTCGTGCTTTTAATTTTTTTAATACATTTTTTATTTTAGAATAATTTCAGATTTGCAGAAATAGTCCAGAGAACTCGAGTGGAGCACTGACCAGCTTCCCGGTGTTACTATCTGACATCTCCACAGAACATCTGTCACCACTAAGCAGCCCCTGCCGGTACACTGCCACGAACTAACTGCAGGCTTTCCCCGTTTTCCAGGGCTGTCCTTTTTCTGGACCAGGATCCCACATTGCATTCAGTCCTCTCATTTGGGACAGTTCCGCCGTCTCCTTGTTTTCCATGACCTGATGGTTTTGGGGCATCCTGACCACCCATTCTTTATACCCAACGGTGCCGACTCCAGCCATCCTTGGGGACTCGAGGTCTGCTGGTGCTGCAATGTGTCCCCTGGCACACCCTGTCCTGTCTGTGTGGAGTTCATACTCTGCTGTCCTAGTGGGAATGCTAGCAGGCACCAGGCCCTCAAGCCACATTCTGGCTGGACACCCTCTGGGAGACAGAGCAGGGAGCAGCACCAGGCGAGGCTAGGGGTATGGCCTGGGGCTCTGCATTTGCAAGGACTCTCCAATGGACACTTACTGTTCTGCAGCAGGAAGAGCTTTCAGATTTTTAGATTTGGCCAAACGGGAGCCTCTCTTCCCCCGCTCCTGGAGTTCTCTCAGCCACTGCTGTTTCCGGACGCCTCTGAGGGTGAGTCAGACTCCTTGCTGAGGCCTCACTGATCTCTCAGCAGAATGCCTGACTCATGATCCCTAGACATCAACAGTCAAATGCCCCCCAAAGGAACGCCTACCCGACCCCACTGGCACTCAGAACCCTGCCTGGTAAATGGCATTTCAGTAAATGGCAGCTCGAGCCAGAAGTCTTGGGTCACCTTTGATTCTTCTATTTCAGCTTCACCTCCATCCAAGGCAAGTCTGGTCAGTTCTGCAACGAAGCTGGGATCTGAGCACTGGGGCCCAACTTGCCACCAAACCCTCTCGTGTCCAGGATCTCCACTCACCTGTCCGATCTCTCCCTCCCATGGGCGCTGGCTTTTGGCCTAGGTGCACCCCGCCTGTAGCCCATGCTGGTGGTACAAAGTGCTTCTCTTTGTTTGAACTGGCCTTGATCCGATCAGGCAATGCTCCAGCCTCTGCTTCTCATCTCCCGTCTTTCACGTACATTTTAAAATCTCTGCTCAGCTCATCCTCCTAGCCATCCACCTTGACCACCGCCATGAGCCAGGAGCCCTCTGCTTCCCCCCAACCACCATTCCCTCCGGAGGCTAAATTAGAGGTCAGCACCCTGACCTCCCACCTGCTCAAACACCCCTCGCGTAGCCTCTGGGGCACTGCACACCCTAGACTCTGCTTGTCACACAAACCTGCCTCTGTTCACTCCTGGGACCCTCCCTGCAGGCCAGGGGCTCAATCCCAGGGCTGACAAGTCCTGGGGTCCTGCCTCCAGGATGCTTGACCAGGCCTTTTTCTCCTTCCCTAGGACTCCCACCTGGGCCATCTCCCGCTTGGGCAGTCAGGGGGCCAGGGAGCAACAGCATGGACAGAGCGTGGCCCCCCGTGGCACCCCTCCCTACCTCCACTGTCTTGCCAATGGCTACTCCTTAACGCCCACAGGGCCCCTTGGCTTGGCCCTCACTGCTCCACTAATGGCGCCCTGATTCTTGCCCCTCACCACTCTGCTGCACCCTGAGCTCCCTTTCGCCTCCTTGACAGCTATCCTCACGGCATCTATCGGCATCACTACGTCACCCACGCCTTGACCGCAGTCTCTGTTTTGGACGAAGACTCCAGGGGCGGCGTCTGCGACAGCCTCCTCATCGCTGGTGCTGCCCACAGTGCACACTCAGGCTGACAGATGTGACTAGAGGAACAAACTCGGGGCGGCAGCCCCTCCAAACTCACTCAGCTTTGCTGGGCTTGGGGCTCGGGGCCTCTGCTGCATCGTATTCCCGCACATCCTTCAACTCTCGAACCTGGCCCGTCAGCACCTTGGCAGCAAAAGCCACGATGTACTGTGGGAGGGGAAGACACAGGTAAGGAAAGAGCCTTCCCCGACCACGCTGCCCTTTGGAGGGCCATGCACTCCTGCCACAGGCCCTTGGCACGGCTGATCCTGTGGCCTAACGTGCCCCGCCCCCGGGTGTGCCTGAGAAGGGCCTGCACCTGGACCATGACCCAGAGAGGGGACAGGACTTCCAGCGGAGGGAGGAAGTGGAGGGCGACTCACCAGGAACCAGTAAAGATTCATGACAGTGAGAAGCAGCAGGAGCGCATTGAAGAAGAAGTAGAAGGGAATGTCAGGCACAGAGCGCAGGCTGCAGTGGCATGTGGCATACAGGACCTTGAGTGGGAACCAGTAGAGGCGGAACCAGAACCTGCGGTGGGAAGAACAGGTCAGGGAAGCTGTGGGCAAGAGAGGGCGGGCAGGCGGTGGCCCCACCGTCTCTGTCCGGTGCCATCTGGCCTCATCTGTCTGTCCCTGCTCATCCCCACCCATCCTTGTCTGGTTGCCCCACCCTCATCTCTATCCCTGCTCTGTTCTTTCCTGCCCAACCACACTCCTTGCCCACTCCATTTATCTCCCCATCCTGCCAGGCCCCGACAACATCACCAGGCCCCACCCCTTCCCACAAGCCTGTCTCTCCCGCCAGCTCACCAGCTGAGGCTGAAGCTGAGGCAGCCCAGGTCCGCAGCCAGGGCGTGCAGAGGATGGTGGGAGCCTCCACGGGACTTGAAATAAACATTGAGCTTGGTGAACTCCAACTGCACGTCACTGATGTCATGCAGGAAGAGCACCAGAATGCCCACGCTGTGGTACCTGAGAAGGGAAGCCGGGCCGGAGAGGGAGAGGGCAGGTCACACAGGGTCCAAATCCCTGCACTGAGAACCCAAAGACAGGCCCCAGGGGTACCCCTTCCCTGCCTTTCAGAGCCACCTCTCTGGCTCACTTGCCCTGCCCAACCTCCCAAAGGGCCATGTCAGCGGCAGCACCCAGACTGCACTCACCAAGGGACAGCCCACCTGGGCCCTCGCCTCACTGTTCCAGGTGGCCCAGGAGCCTGCCTGAAAGTCCTTTCTCTAAACCTTCTTCATTTCTGTGACCTCTGACCCACCATGATGACTGACTCCCACAGGCCAGGGCCATTCTGTGTCCAGATCCCTGTCCACTTGCCGACACCCCAAGTCTATAGGGTTTACCTGAACTTGGCTGTGGGCTGCAGGTGCCGAGGAAATGCAGGTTCCCACTAGGGGCTAAAAAAGCCCGAGAGCCGTCCCCGTTCCTTCCCTGGTGTCCCCCTTACCGCTGCTTGAGCCAAGCGTCCTGGACTCAGCCCGCATGGGGTCATGGGTCTTTCTTACCCTGTCTCTGTCCCCACTTGGTCTCCTGTAAGCCCTTTGCACATGCTGTTCCCAGCACCTGACGTGTAGCTCCCGGTGTGGGCAGAGCCTTCCCTCACCTCCGTATCTCTCACCTGTTACCCCGTACCACCCACCCCACCTACACCTCACCGTCTCTGCAGTCCTTACCTTCTGACTTGATTTTTCTCCATAATTAATACCTTCAAACAAATTTTACTTTTGGAGAGGTGGAGCCTATTATCTGATATTATCCTCCTGAGCAGTGCTAAGAATTTTCTAGAACAGGAATGTTCTATACCTGCATTATCCACATGGGAGCTACCAGCCAGATGTGGCCACTGAGCAGCTGAAATGTGGGCGATGTGCCTGCGGGACAGATGTGTGATTTGTTGTTGTTGTTAATCCTCACCCGAGGATATTTTCCCATTGATCTTTTTTTTTTTAGGGAGAATGGAAGAGAGAGGGAAAGACAGAGAAACAGTGATGTGAGAGAAACACATCGATGGGTTGCCTCCTGCACTGACCCCACCAGGGCTCAGGCCAGGAAGGAGCCTGCAACCAAGGTACAGACCCTTGACTGAAATCAAACTCAGTACTCTTTGGGCTGCAGGCTGGCACTCTATCCACTGAGCCAAACTGGCGAGGGCAGAATGCGTGATTTTATTTAAACTCAATTAAAGTTGAAATAGCCACTTGTAAACAGCAGCTACAATACTGGAGGGTGCAGCTAGAGCAGTGAGGCTAATAGGAACTGAACAAGAGTGTAGACCTCATTTAGATTTTCTATCACCCATGTTAAAAAGAGAGAGAGAGAGAAATTAAAATAATATGTTCTAATTAACTCAGTATACCCAAAATATTGTTATTTCAACACGTGATGGATGTAACCAAGGCCTTGGCGAGATGTTTTTATTCCTTTGCCTTTGAAATGGAGTAGATTTGAAAACGATCAGCAGGTCGTAGTTTGGATAGGATCAAGGCCACGTGTGGGCTCTCAAACTTCAGGGTTTATCTGTTCATGGCTGTGCTCCCAGCAGCACCCGCCATATGGCAGGTGTTCAGGAAACACTTGCTATGTGACCTGGTCAAGGGTGCCATCCGGGTGGGGGTAAAAGGGGATGGATGGGACGGGGGGGTCCCTGCACCTTTTTCACCCCATCCCTCTGGAATCTCTCTGGAACCCTCCCCCATGAGCACCCTGATGCCTCCTCCCCCCAGGCATTAGCTCTGCCCTGTGCCAGCCTCCCGCCCTTGCTCATGCAGTGCCCTCCGCCTAGACTCACCGGAAGGCATAGGAGGAGACAATGAGGACCAGCGTGACCACATGGTGGACGAGCATGACCACCGAGTCCTTGCGCCAGGCGTCCATGTACAGTGTGGCGTAGATGGAATGGCCGTAGAAACTTCCCTGCAGCAGATAGGCGGCTGCGATGTCCCATGGCACTGCCATGCCAGGTGTCCAGTCTGGGGAGAGCCAGACCGGGTCATCAGGGACCTGCAGGGCCTCCACACAAGTGATCTGAGTGACCCCACACGCTCTCGAACCAGGCGGGAGTCCTCCCTGTGGCAGGCAGGTCAGGTGTCTCTGCACCGGCCACTCGTTTTCCATCTCCAATTCTCTACCTGTTACCTTTTATTAATAAGCATTATTTTCTAGAGCAATTGCAGTTTTATAGAACGTGCTTCTACCCTGGAAATCAGTCCCTTGCGGGACTCTGCCCTGGTTGCCCTTCCTGTCTTCTCTTAATTACCAGGCACCCTCCAGCCAGCGGGCATGTTCTTGTTCCGGCCGCCCCAGGCCCCCAGCAAATTCCCAACCGGATGGAGGCCGATCCCACCTCCCAGTGCTGGCACAGCAGCAGAAGCAGAAGTCATAGACCCTGTTGCTGCCAAGGAATACAGCTCTACCCAGGAGGGCTCTGGCCTCCTTTCCCTTCTTCCTGCCGCCTCCTTCACTGCTGGCCCTTGTTCCACCTTCCCTCAGGTCTCACCCCTTTTTGGCAACACTGACTCCCCTCCCCCCACCTTTCTTCTCTGCCCATTACCAGGGCCAACGGCTCTGCAGTTGCCCTGGGACTTTCTGCTCACTGGGCGCTCCTCCTCTGCCCCACCCCTAACTCAGTGACCCCCTGGAGCCCTAAGTTTCCTAGACTCTACCCATGCCCCTGTCTCATGATGAACCTTCATCTGTGCTCTGGCCATTCCTGCAAAGGAGATCCACTCAGATCCCCATCTGGGGCCCTCTTCGGCCCATGTCTTAGCTCACTTCCCCGGCCCCCCACTGGCCCTACCCTGGTCCAGGCACCCTGCTCCAGTTCCTCCTGGCCTCTGAGAGTGTTCCCAACTGTCCTCTCTCCCCATGGGGGCTCAAAGGCTATGAAAACACAGACCCTTAGGCGTGTGCTCAAGGGAACTGAAAACGGACTCAGACAGGCACTTGTACCTGCATGTCCACAGCAGCACTGGTCACAGCTGCCAAAAAGTGGAAACAACCCATCAACAGATAAAGGACCGACAAAATGTGGTCCTTCCACACGAGGTGTATCACTCAGCCATAAAAAAAGACAGACACGCTGACACACTGATGGATGAACCCGGAAAACATGATGCCGAGCTCTAGCTGGTTTGGCTCAGTGGATAGAGTGTCGGCCTGTGGACTGAGGGGTGCCAGGTTTGATTCCAGTCTAGGGCACATGCCCAGGTTGTGGGTACAATCCCCAGTGGGGGGTGTGCAGGAGGCAGCTGATCAATGATTCTCTCTCATCATTGATGTTTCTCTCTCTCTTCCTTTCTCTCAGCATCAGCCTGCGGATTGAGGGGTCCCAGGTTCGATTCCAGCCAAGGGCACATGCCTGGGTTGCGGGCTCGATCTCCAGTGTATGGGTGTGTGTGGGGATGGTGTGCAGGAGACAGCCGATCAATGATTCTCTCTCATCATTGATGTTTCTCTCTCTCTCTCTCTCCCTCTCCTTTCCTCTCTAAAATCAATAAAATATATTTTATATATAAACAAAACAACACGATGCTGAGTGAAAGAAGCCAGAAACATACACTTTGACCTTCTTAACCATTTTTAAGTTCTGCGGCATTGGCACATTCACATTGTTGTGCAGCCATCCCCACCATCCTTTCCAGAACCCTTTCCGGTTGTAAAATGGAAAACCCTCCTTGTTGAACAGCCCTCCTCCGCCCCTCCCCCAGGCCCTGCCTCTGTGAGTCTGACTCCAGGGACCTCCTACAGGTAGACTCACAGTACTTGTCTTTTGTGTCTAGCCAAATGGTTACTTTTATGTTTGAAACATTTTACCTAATAAAAGAAAGCAAAACTCCCCATGAGTCAGATCTAATCTCCCTCCACTTTAACACATCCAGGGGCTTCTCAAAGTTTGACAGCAAACTGGGAATGCTGCAGCTGGAGGTCCCCTCTCCCCCCAGCCCAAGTGCCAGATGTCTCTGACCCTCTTTACAAGGAAAGCATGCAGAGCCTCGATGCACAGTCCACCAGGAAAGAGGACACCTCGGGCCCCATCTCTGAGGCAGGGGGCAGGGGGAGCATCTAATTCACCGTACAGACTTTATCTGTCCCTCCCCACATGTTGGAGAGCCGGGCTCTGTCCATAGACCTCCAGCCTCCTCTCCATACGTCCCACCTGTTGCTCTGGGTACTTCATATCACTCCCTCTCCCACCTCCAATATCAGGGCCTTGGGCTTCCCAAACCCAGCTCCTGGTCGCCCCTAGACCCAACCCTACTGACCCCCCATTTCACTGAGGAGCCCAAACCCTCCTTTTTATACCCATCTCTGGTTTGGCAGCAAATCCTACCAGCTCTGCCTTCAAAACATTTTTCTTTTAAAAACATATGTTTTTATTGAATTCTGAGAGAGAGGAAAGGAGAGAGAGACAGAAATGTCAATGATGACAGAATCTTCAATAGGTTGCCTCCTGCACGCCCCCTACTGGGGATCAAGCCCACCATCTGAGCATTTGCCCTGACCAAGAGTTGAACCATGACCTCCTGGTTCATAGGCCGATGCTCAATCACTGAGCCACACTGGCTAGACTAAAACATTTCTCAAATCAACAACTCCTCTCCTCTGCTCAGTCCTGTCCTGGTTGGAGCCCCTCCTCTGCTCACAGCCCCCTAGTACACACCCCTTCTGCCCACCTGCCCTCTTCATCCCCTGCCCTGGCTGCTCTCTGCTCCTGATGCACCAGGAATGTGTTTCCCGTCTGCTTCAGGCTCCTCCAGGTCCTCACTCAAAAGTCACCTTTGGTGGGGCTATCCCCATTGCTGTAAAACATGCCCTCACAGACACCCCCACTCCCCAAAGTGTTGTTATCAAGCACATATTGCTGTTAACAGATTTTCTGTTTCACCATCGGTTGAGGGGGCTTTCTCCGACCTGCTCACAACCTGGTACACAACTGGTACTCAAAAAATGAGCCTTCAAAGAAGCAGTTAACTTGCAAGCATGGTAATGTAGCATGATTTATAAGAAGCCAGAGGCAACTCCCATGCCTGAAATTTTAAGAGTTCAATTATGGTTCATTTGTATAAAGGAACATTGAATGACAGCTAAAACTTCTCCTCTAGAAATTTACCACGTGGGAAAGGCACACAGGAAAATGGCCATGTGGGCAGCATAATCCCGTAAAGATAGCCGGTGCCTAGTAAACTCAGTGCTTGTTACAAGGATCCTGCAATGCAGGGGCTCCATGCCAGGTCATCCTACGGTGCCACCAGGAGCCCTCCCAAGCTCTTTATGTCACATGGCAAGAAGCACATCCATGGTACACAGCCCAGGTGGTCAGCATAGGAACAGAGCCCTTCTCCCCATCATAGGCCATGTTTTCCATACTGGCCTGCTTGTGGGTGATAGAGGACACTGCAGACACCCTCCTGTCCATCCTGCCAGAACTCAGGCCTTGATTACCCCCACATCGAACCCAATCCACGGGTGCAGCCACTTCTCACTGTCTCTCTTTGCCAAGCTGGTCTGAACCCCACTGGTCCCTCTCTTCCCCCCTGGGCCTTGCTACCATCCTCACCCAAGACTTTGCTATCTCAGCCCTGGCCAGGCAGCTCAGTTGGTTAGAGCACTGTCCTGATATGCCAAGGTTGCAGGTTTGACCCCTAGTCAGGACACATACAAGAATCAACCAATGAATGCATGGTGGAACAATGAATCAATGTCTCTCTTTCCCTTCCTCTCAGTCAAAAAAAAAAAAAGAAAAGAAAAAGATTGCTGTCTCCATACGGCAGCCAGAGGAAGCTTTTTATAATCCATAAACTATCCCATTTAGAATACACTCAAACTTTTGCTACCTTCCTCTCTTTCTCACGCACCAAGCTTGTGCATGCCCCAGGGTCTTTGCATGTGCTGTTCCTGACACCTGGAGTGTCCACCTGGACCCATAAAAGGGTCACCTCCTCTAGGATGCCTCCCTGAGCCGTAATATGTGCAGGTGCCCCTTTCATGTCCCCAGACCCCTTTGATCACCCTTGTCTGGGGCAGACTTCCAGAATGGGATGGCTGATGAGTGCCAGCTCCCCAAGTACCCTTCTCCTCAGTGTTCAGAGCCGAACTATCCCTCACCCCACTAGGGACCAACCATAGAAAACAGAGGGCGGGTCGTGAAAGAAGGGGTAGTCAGTGCCAAAGAGCAGGTAGGCACTGTAGCTCCAGGTGCCCAGATAGAAGAGGAACTTCCAGGCGCTCTCAGGCATCTTGGCGGCATCTCTAGGCTGGAGGCGGCACCGCTTGGCCAGGGGCTGTGGGTGAGAAGATGGGTGGCCATCAGAGCTAGGAGCCATTCCTTCGAGTGGGGAGACCAAGGCCCAGGAATTCCCGGAGTTGGGCAGTGTTGGGGAGGAGCCGTTGGATACCCACAGCCGCCTGGAGTAACTAGAGCCCATGTGTGCCTGCCAAGGGCTAAACTTAGTGCCCAGCTGTCTGGCTGAGGTGTGCAGAGGAGAGTGATGGGGGGATCTGAGGGAAATGTGAGGGTAGGTTATGAGGGCCCAGAGGGGGACAGTGAGCATAAAGCAAGGGAGGTCAGCGGGGTCTGCACAGGGGAGTCAAGCAGCTTGGGGGTGATGGGGAGCTGGGAGTATGACAAACAGTAGGGGATTAAGGAAAAGACATGGAGGGGCTATAGCTGGAGCCTGTGAAGAGAACATGGCAGGGAATTTGGGAACACCTGGGGGAACGTGGAGGGCTGGAACTGCAAGTGATCCTCATGGGGCAGGAATGTGAGGGAAAGGGTGCCTAAGAGGAGGAATTTAGGGAGACCAGAGAGGAACCAGGGCCTGAGGAAGATGGAGTGGGTATTTGGGGGGAGAACATGAGGAAAGTCTCACTTTAGTCCAAGAGATAATGAGGCAAGGAAAGGGCAGCACAGTGAGAGAGGGTGACCCGAGGGGGTATCAGTGAAGACATGAGGAAGATGGGGACATGAAATGATGAGGTGCTGAGGAATTTTACTCTGGGGTCCAGGGTGGGGCGGGGCCTCAAGCTCCTCAGGGGCGGAGCTCTAGAGCTGTCGAGCCAAGTCCCACCCCCTTCCCAGAGGCTAAGGGGGCCGGAGCAACTCCAGTTGTCATAGAGACAGCCAGAGCCAGCTCTGGTAACCCTTGGCAACCAGGCTGCTGCCAAAAAGATGGGCTTTGGCGGCCTGCGTACCTCTCTGCCTATTCTTGGGAAAGGCGAGCCTCAAATTGGGGCGAGAGGCTGAGGGAGGGCACACCTGAAAGGGAGCCCGACCTCCAGGGATTCCAAACGTCAGGGGGGACCTGACCTTGCTGTCCAGGCCCAGCTCCCTCAGGAACATGGGAGGGGACCCCATTCCACCTTGGTGGCCCCAGAGTGACGACATCCCCCTCCTGAGCACTCGCCCTCATCCTCCTGGACTTCCCACTTCCAGCTGGAGACTGGGAAGGTGGGGGAGCAATAAAGCCCAATTGGGACTAGGGCTAACTATAGAGGGGACACTGTCATACCTGCCTCCACCTCCCTAAGTGGGTGATGTGAGGAGGGGGGTGGGGTCAATAGCAGCCAGACAACACCCTATCCCAACTTAACAAGAGCCAGCTTCTTCCCAGCCAGCAGAGAAAGGCCCCTTTGTTGCTGCTGGGCTCTCTGTCCCTGCACCCCTGCCACATCCAGCCAGAGAGCGGTGCGGTGACTCCAGCTGGCCCAGGAGGGAGTGGCAGCTGGGCTAGGGGGCCAAACTCCTTCCAGCAGCTCTCAAAGCAGACCCCTCCCCAAGGACGGGAGGGAGGCCAGGCGCCAATGTCACCTCATGGTCACCCTCCAGTCCAGCCGAGGCAGTGGCCTCTCCAGGCTCACTGAAAACTGGGCATTTCCGTCAGCGCCTCTTGGAGGCAGCCTCAGGCCCTTCCACCGCCCCACCCCCCTCCCCAAGGCTGCGACTACCAGCGAGGCAGATGAACCCAGGTCTTTGCCTCCCTGGAAGAGGGCGCTGACTCCAGACAGACGCAAGGCAGCGACAGGGCAACTCTGACCCTACCCTGTAGCCACAGACAAGGGGGCTCTGCCGGCTGCATAGGCCCTGGACCGGCTCCAGCTTGGCCCGCATGGCCCGAGTTCCCAGACGCAGACCGACTCTAGGCCACCAGAGGCCTCCTGTACCGCACTGACCGGAACGGGTCGTTCTCCGGTTCCTCCACATCACAAACACCCTACCCGTGTCACGGACCCAACATCGCGGTTTCCCAGTCCGGCCACACCCCCGCATCCATCCCCACCCCCATCCAGCACTGACAGAAAAGGGCGCGGGGCGGCCCAGGACCCCGCATCCAGAGCTCCTACAGCCCGAGGCCTCCACATTCTGTGACCCAGCTCGCAGAGACAGAAAGGGGTGCACAGCGGCCCGGGGTCCCCCAGCCCATGTCCGGGTCCCCAGCTGTACTGACCCGAAAGAGGCGCGTGGTGGCCGCTGAGCGCAGCACGGTCCAGCCGAGCGCGCCGAGCGCCAGCAGCAGCAGCTCGGACGGCGCCAGGTGCGCGTGCTCGGCCAGGCTCCGGCGAGCCAGCCCCCAGCCGCAGTCCACGCAGCCCCGCGCCGCCGCTACTGCGCTGCCCCAGCTGCGCTGCACTAGCTGCGTGTAGCTCGGCATGGGCTCGGGCCCCACCGGGCCCGCCGAGGTTACCACCGCCGCCGCCATGCCGCTCGCTTGCCGGCTGTCTCCACCGCCGGCGCCTGCCTGCCAGAGCTGCGCGCCCCGCGTCACGCGCCGCAGCCGGGCGGGGGGCGCGCCGGCCGGCCGGAGCCCTGGGACAGAGGGGCGGGGCAGACGTAAGCTCCGCCTCAACGGGGGATGCTGGGCCCAGGCGCAGCGTCCACGACCTGGGGGCACGCAGGTGCTGGGTCCCCAAGAGGCAGTGGCAGGGACCACCAGCGGATAAGTCTTGGTGTTGTCGCGTTGCGTCCCTTTTTGCAGCAGAGGAAACCCATTTTCGAGTGGAGGAAACCCAGGCGCAGAGCCTCCAGAGCTCCCCACCCCTATGCTGTGCCCTCGACAAGGGGCAAGGAGGCACCAGCAAGCAGGCACTTTTCCTCCCCCGCCCTCCACACTCAGACCTCACCATTCCCTGAAGCCAGCCACATGGACCTGGTGCATCCAGTGACCTCACTACATTCAGTAGGTTTACTGTACATGAAGGCCTCTGTTCTCATTCTCAAGAGGAAACAACCACACAAGGGTGAAGAAACACTTGATGAAGATCCCACCCTCCAACCCAGGGTTCCTGGACTAGGGACCTGAATGTGGACTCAGGCTTGCCCCTCTGCACCTACCCAGGATTCAGGGGTTTCAAGTGTAAGGTAGATTGCAGGCATCAGGGGGTCCCCTGGAGGAGTGGCCAGGGGGCCTGAGAGGTTGTGTCTGAAAGCCACCCGATGGACTTCCATGACCCTGAGGACTTGGCAGGACTCCCCTCAGCAGGTTAACATAGGCTGTAAGGAGGCCAAGGGAGTGGGTGCCCACTTGGGGGGCGGGTACTCAGAGGCTGGATCAAGACCAGGCTTTATTGGGACCATCCCAGGTAACCTTCCACTATCCACTGATGGGCCCTTTGCCTGAAGCCCCCCAACAGCCATCACTGAGGGACTGACAGCCCCCATCCCAGTCCCCAGGACTCGCATCCACCTGTGTCCCTCCTTTATCCACATCCAGGATGTTAACCCCTAGCCTTTGAGTGCAGGCATCATGTGGGCTCTGCAGGAGCTAGGCCAGATGCCACGCAGCCACCAGCCTGATTTGACCTTCAGGTATACAGGTGAAAACAGGTAGGAGTCAAAGGCCCTGGACCCGCTCACCTTATTCCCCCAATCAGTCCTGCAGCACATTGTGGCCCCCTCTTCAAATGTTCTTGAAACCAGCCACTTCTCTACACCTGCAGTCTCATGTGGTCCTGGCCACTTCACACCCCGTCTGACACCCTGGCTTTCTCCTTACCTGGCACAGAGGTCAGCAGGAGCCTTCTCTGCTCACAGTCCTCCTGGTTCCCATTATTCAGAGTAAAAGCCCAACTCCTGTGACTCACCACCTGCCCCCTTGCCCTCCTCTCCACCTTGCTCCTTCCATTACAGTCACACTGGGATCCTTCCTGGTCCTCTAATAACTCAGGAACACTTCTGCCTCAGGGCCTTTGCACTGGCTGTTCCCTCCACCCAGAATGTTGTTACTAATGAGTTTGCTGACCACTGATCTAGGGCCTTAATTACAAGAAACAACAGCCTGTAATTATTGGAATCGAGAGTCGAGGTCAGTGGTCAGCAAATTCATTAGTCGGCACAGCAGAGAGCCGCAGTTTGCCGACCACTGCCCTAGTAATGGCAGGGCATCTCCTCTAACTTCGGGCTTCACCTACAAATGACACTTGCTCAGTGTACCTCCTTGACTCCCCCTCCCCCAATCTGTCTTCTCCTTGGCATTTGTCACCACCTGTACTGCTGTACCTCCTATTTTTGAATGTGAAATGGATGGAGGGGGAGGGTATTCCACCCATCCTATTGGGTGACTAATTCCATAGCCAACATGGCAGGCAGAGAGGCTCAGAGGTCCTGGGCTGCCTAGATATGCCCCCATAGGTCCAACTCAGACTGTGGAGTAGCCCTGGGTCTTCCCAACCACCCAGCACTATCTGGTGTCCATCAGTAATGGGAGAGGGCTCTGCCCACCAGCCCAGCCCAGCCCAGCCTCTAGTTTCATTTTGGCAGGGCCCAGATAGGAGGCCACCAACAGGTGGGTGCAGGGCCTAAATGGAAAGTAGTTCTTGGTGCTGGCAATTGGAAACAAGGGCTCCCAGACATCAGGGGCCTGGTAAGGGACTGCTGAAGTCCCATGGCTAGTTATGCTTCCCTGCCCCAACTGAGAGGGCAGGCTCCTGTCTGCCCACTGATGTCCCTGCCTGGGGAGGCCTTCTCTGCACCTCTCCCCTTTTAAGCTCCACACAGGCAGGGAAAGGCTAGGGACCAGCTCTACTGAAAAGTGTCCCTTGCTGTGTCCTGTCCTGGCAACCAGGAACTAAGTTGATGAGGCCAGGCACTAAGAACCCAAGTGTCTTATCTCCTTCCTAGGAAGGAACCAGAGACTGGTCCAGAGACAAAGGCCAAGAAACCCTGTCAGCTCCTGGAGCCCAGTATGGCCTCAGGGCCTTTGCATGGGCTGTTCCTGCTGCTTAAGATGCTTGTCCCCTAGAACCGGCCTGGTAGCAACTTATAGTTTGGGTTGACATAGCTTGATGGTAACCTCATCCCAGAGGCCACCTACCCACCCCTCTCCCTGTTGTCCTGCTTCCTCTTATCTCGAGGGCAAACACTATGCTTTTCTCTCTCCACCCTGGTGCTCTAGCAGGTCTCAAACTTGGCTGATGACTCCAAGGAGCAGGGGCCTGGGGAGGCTGATGTTTACTTCCACAAGGACCCAGTACACTCCTTCCTTGTTTAGCCAAGCTGAGGCTTGAGCACTTCCAGCCCCATCACCACCTACAGACCACCTGGAGGTCCTGGGTTTGAATCCTATTGCTCCTCTTGATGGCTGTGACCTCTCTGTGCCTCAGTGTCCCTGCATGCCAACTGGGCTTGGGCGACACAGCTGTGCTTTCAGCTCAGAAGCATGGGGCAGCTGTTTTGAGAAGTAAAGGAGTCCCTTCGGCTGCTGTTCATAGAACCTGATCTCCAGGACCTTGTGCCCGGCCCTTCCTATCCCAGCTTTGGTTCCCAAACGCCCCTCTCAAAGTGGCTAGTGCAAACATGGTTCAGGTGGGGAGACCCGGGGTGGAGACGTTTATTGACAGAAGAGGGTTAGGCTTCCAGCGTCTGCCCCTACCAGCCACACTGAGGGAGAATGGGTGAAGGCAGGTGCCCAGCGGGAGGGCAGCATGGCTGGGCCTCACCTTCCCACTGAGGAAACTGCATCCGGGCCGGCCTCAGGCGCTGGGAGTATATTGCAGTACTAGCCGGTCAAAGTCATTTTCCTTCAACATGAAATGGGGGCAAAAGAGAAAGGAAACATAATTTGAGTCAAAACCTGAGTTCCAGGCCCTCCCTGGTGGGCTGGGGGGTCTGAGGCTCACCTTGGCCTGATACTCCTTGATAAAGGGGTGGAACCTGTGTGCATCCTTTAGCTGGGACAGGTAGCGGTTTGTCACCTGTGAGGAAGGTAAGACTGAGGTTAACTGAACACAAGGGACCCCCTGTGGCTCTGACCTGCAGGGCAGGGGTGGGGTGGGGTAAGGGCCACTCAGCAGATTCTCTGCAAGGAGCCAGGATCTCCCCACATGTCCTCCTTTGCCCCACCCTAGAACAGTGCCCAGGCTTGGACATGAATAGGGGATTACCATAGTGTTCATGGGGTGGGCAACACAGGGATCTGAAGCCCTGGCAGAGGGTGGGGGGCCAGGAACAGTGGAGCGTAGGTCAGGGGGAATGGAGTTGGGAAGGAACATGAGTTTGGGGAATGCAGAGGCCTGGGGACTGAAACATAGCCCCCAGCAGAACGTTTGCTGGCAGCCTTGCCCTACCCGCTAGGCCCGGCTCTGACTGTATGGGGCTGGGGCATTTGTCTGACTCTGTCTCCCTGAGATCAGGAGTCTGTGTCCATTTCTACGGTGACTGGAAGGGTCAACCTAGCTGTCCTGCATCACTCTAGCCGAGGCTGACCAAGAACTCTTCTAAAAGGGCCAGGAAGTGACTGCCACGGATCCCTGGCTGGGTCATGGCCAGCTGGGCCAGTCACCAGTCACCTAAATGAGCAGTGCTCCAGCATCCTCCTCCCGCCCCACCCTGACAAGGTGAAGATCACTCCTCTGAACTCCTTTTCCACCCTGTTGTCCACCCCCAACCCCTGAGGTAGCACACACAGGTCAGGGTCCCAGCCGCAGTTCCCTTTCTAAGCCCTAGCCCACTTGTTCATAGCACCCTGAGAGCAGATGACCAGTGGCCCTGGCCAGGGTGAGGGCCCTGGGAGAGCAGCTGCAACGCCATCCCCCCAGACTCCATTACCAATGGCAACTGTACCTGCCCACGGTGAATAGTTTTGTTTTGTTTTGTTTTTTTGGGAGGAAGTAGTTTTTTTGCCCATACCCCAGGCCAACCCTAAAGTCCAGACCTTGAGGCTCCGAACTTCCTCTGGAACAGAGGCCACACCAAAAACCCCCACCTTCCCCTTTCTTGCACCTGGCTGGGGAGGGGACCTACCTCAGGGGGCTTGCCTAGGTGCTGAGACAGGACGATGAGGTTAATCAGCGTCTCTGGGTGGCCGCTATCCTAAAAATACGGAACACCAGGCAAGCAGGGTCAGCATCTTTAGGCCCCAAACTCGACCTGCTCAACCCCATCTCAGGCAGAATGATGGCCCTCCCCCAACGTCCTGGGGTGGGGATGTGACCTGCACAAGGTCACACCTTCAGAGGCAGGACAGGCTCAAGGCTCCAAGACCCTGAGAGCTCCCCACACTGGCCAGTCCGCAAGGCGGTGACTCAGGGTCCTCCCACCTGCTCTCCCTCTTGAACGTGGTGCCTTATCAGATCAAACTAGGACAGTGCCCCTTGCCTGGGACCATTTGGAAGGGGCCTATTTACTACACGAATCTCAAACCTCAGAGTAAAGAGCCCAGCCAGAGGCAGCCTCAGTGCTGCCACAGCCAGCGTCCCTCCTGGTGGAGGGTAGGGTCTGCCTGCGGTCTCAGACCCCACCTATTCCCTGGGGGTCTGGGCAGGAAGCAGCTGGGAAATTACCAGAACCTCTAGGAGGGTGACATCACCCCACTGGCCCATGCTGGGCTCTAAGGCTCAGGGAACTCTGGGGACTGGTTAGCCAATGCCTCCGGCAGGAACCTCAGCCAGAGCCCCTGGAGGATACAAGGCAAGGATGTGGGGGAGAGCCCTGCTGGGGCACTTGCGCAGAGATGTGCACCCAGGATGCGTGGCTGCTGCAGGCCCACTCCACCCAAGCTGCCCTTTTTTGCAGAGACCTGGCTTCTTGGGGTATGTGTGGGAGGCAACCAATCGACAGGGTAAGGTCTCTCACATTGTTGTTTCTCTCTGTCTCTCCCTGTCTCTTCCACTCTTAAAAAAAATAGTCAATGGGAAAATATCCTTGGATGAGCATTAACAACAACAAACAAACAGAAAAAAGATGTTTCCTAAAAATGGAAGAAGCTTTGATATCTTTTCCAGTTATAAAAATATAGTGCAAGATCTCAGGTATCAGGGGTGAGAAGAGAGGTGTGGCCACCCCAGAGGAGTATTCTTGGTTCCTCTTCTTGACAAGGTCCAGGCCTACCTCCTATCTGCAGCCCATTCTCCCCTCCCTCATAGGGAATAGTGGGTGTCTCTTCCAAATACAGACCGAATGAGGCGTCACATTGAGGCTCCCAGACCAGGAAGCCAAGGTAACAGCAAGGAAGAGCTGGGGCATGGCTGTCGCTCAGCTCAGGCCAACTCAGACTCCAGCTGACAAGGTCCTCCCATTTCCAAGAAAAGTTTGAATCAGGATCTTTGTTTATAATCACGAGTTTTAGCTGATTCAGCAATGAAATCCCCATGTGGCCCATGTCACCTGCCATCCTCTCCAGGAGCCCTGGGGTATGGGCTGGGCCTGGCCTACCTTATCCAGTGCCTCCTGCAGCACACCCTCAGCAGCCTCCCAGCGGCCTTGGGCCATGTGGCAGGCCGCCTGCCCATTGAGCAGCAACAGAGTGGACAAGCACTTGTCGGCCATCTCCTGGAAGATGTAGTAGGCATCCTGCAGCTTCTCACCACCCTGTGGGGACAGTTCCGACATCACTGCTTTGTCACCCTGCTGCCTGGCCCTACACCAGCCCATTCCCTCAGAGCAGAGCAACTCCAGCACTTTGCAATGCATGTTCTGGCATCGCCAGCCCACGGCAGTCATTCCTTGGACACTGACCCTATGCAGAGACCCAACACAGCCTGGGGTCAAAACAGCAAGAAGCCACCTCACACTTGGCTCCCAGAGCCCTCAGTTTACAGACTTGAATGAAGCTGAAGCTTCCAAAGGGAGAGTTAGCCCATGGGCATCCATCCACTGGGTCACATGGTTTGTCAAGGGTGGCCTCTTCTCTGTAACCAGCAGCCCTGCCCCTGCCCACCAGGTTCTGAGTACTGCCCTCTTGCTAAAGGTGCAGGGCCACATTTGCAAAGGAACCCGAGACCAACGTGTGCTTTTAAAAACAGGCAAGGCTACCAGAGAGTGCTGTCAGAGGGTTCATCCAACTACACTGAACACATACTAGAAACTTGCCTGGGTGCGGTCTCACCCCCGAGGGCAGTGTAGGCACAGGTGAGGAGCACATTTTACAAGGCTCAAAATGTAACTCAGGGAACAGCACAAAAAAGCAACTCAGTGAACAGCAGCCAAGTGCCAGAAAACAGAAAAGGGGCTGTTGCCAGGAGATGAGAGATGGGGTGCCCAGGCATGTGAGGAGGGGGCTGGGCACAGAGGAAGGTGCCAGAGGACACTGGCAAGCGCCCAGTGCTAGGAGCCCAGAGAGCAAGCTGAGCAGCTTCCAAGCACAGGATTAGACCTTAGAGAAGGCACAACCCTGGAGAGGCGTGTGAAGAGATGTGCCCCAAGTCTGGCTGAAGCCCCTAATTTGTTCACTCTGACTCTGGCCAAGCCACGTGGCTTCGAGAAGCCCGGAATGGGGTTGAGATTGAGGCTCAATAAAGCGGTAAACATGCCAGGGGTGGCCTGGACAGGAGGGTTCCTCTGGGTAATGGGATCCTGGCACCAAATATGCATCAGTCCAGTGTACCCATGGAACCCCACATCTGTACTCCCCCACGGGAACAGCAGCTCTGGATTCAGGGGGCCACTTCTGGGTGCTCCGATGCTCCTACACCCTGCCTCCAAGTTCCCTAAACCCAAACTGCGGCTCGCGAGCCACATGTGGCTCTTTGAGTGTGGCTCTTCCACAAAATACCACAGCCTGGGCGAGTCTATTTTGAAGAAGTGGCATTAAAAGAAGTTTAAGTTTAAAAAATTTGGCTCTCAAAAGAAATTTCGATCATTGTACTGTTGATATTTGGCTCTGTTGACTAATGAGTTTGCCACATGGCCAGGGGCTCACCACGGCAAGGTTGACCCAGGCAGTGGCCAGCTGGGTGAGGGTGGCATCCTCATCTTGGTCCTGCATCTTCTTTAGCTCCTTCCTGGGGGTGAAGAGGGGGGAGGCAGCAAAGTGATATGGCTGGTGTCCCCCAACATACCCATATTCCTTGGTCATAGGGTGCACACACATGCTGGCTTATGGTCTCTGGCCCAGCCACCTGCCCCCCACCTTCAGCTTGGACATGCCAGCTCCACTACATTAAAAAAGCCCACCCAATACCTACATTACAGAGGGAAACTGAGACATGGGCATCACCACCCCGCAATCCTGCAGGGAAAGCAGGTGAGGATGGTGTGTCATCCAGTGGAATGGAATGAAATAACTGGAGAAACAATCATGCCACCATGTTACGGGTCTCAAGGTGGGTTCTGGGACAGTCCCCATTCTGAGTGCCCCCTTGAGGGCAGAGGACCAGTTTCTGGAGACAATGGGGTCCTGACATGGACTTGTCATTGTTCAGACAACCTGATGCACAGGCCCCAGTCCAGCAGCTCCAGGTAGGGACATGTAGAGAGGGGCTTACCGGGCGAGGTCCACACGGTCCAGCTTCAGCAGGATCTGCACCGTCATGGCCATGCTATGGGACAGGGCAGATGGTCAGTGGACACCCTCCCCACTCTACTCTCATCAGGGCTCATTCCATGTGGATGCCATCTTACAGTCCATTCCTAAGAGTGCTCAGGCCACCATCCCTGCCTTGCATAGGGGGATACTGAGGCTAGCCACCAGTCCAGCAGAGCTGAATAAGACCTAGGTATCTCTTACTGGGCCAAGCCCCACTCCACCTCCCAGGGCCCTGGCTCCCATAATTCACACTGACCACGCTTGGGCTGGGAGCGTCTGTGCGGTCCCAAGGGTATAGACTCCAGTCCCAAGAGCACTCTGTCCAGGCTGGGCACCATACCGATGCCACACACCTTCCTTCCCAAATTCAGTCACAATTCCTGAACCCATTTCCTCCCTTTTGGCCCTAGACAGTTGTGACTGTCCACTACTTATGTGGCCACTCATTCTCAAGTTTTTCCACCAGAACACGACCTAGTAGCCCTCCTAGGAGCCTGGGAAACACTTACAGGGTCCATTGCCTTGTTTGTTCTGCACCACACCTGTTTCTAAGCTGATACAAACTCCTTTCTGGGGAGACCTGGGATGTAAATAGATATGTAACAAATGTGGTGACCAACTAACTTCGGGAAGGCAGGCACAAGAGAGCTCATGGGAGAGGGCAGCTGCAACCTCAGACCAGAGCTCTGGACACTGCACCCTGGATGCGGCATAGGCCCAGAGTGGCCTCCTGGAGTGGGGGGTGGAGCTGACTACACGGTGCGCTGGTCTCCAGAGTCCCAGCCCAGGAGTGCCCTAAACAAGGGTCTGTCTCAGGGGAGAGCTGGGGGGCCCAGGGAGTTTGTAGAAAGGCCAGGACCAGAACACAAAGGGGGTATGTATGCAAAAACCACAGGCAAAGACAAAGGTGCTTTCTGCTCTGCTGTCAGAACAGAGTTTTCAGCAGTGGCCCAGCCATGCAGAAAGGACCAAGAATGGGAACTGCAGCCTGAATGGGAGGCCTGGACTCTGTAGAACTCTCAAAGCAGCCTCCACCTCACCATCCCCATGACTTCAGACAAAGAGGCCCCGAGCAGTCTGGAGCCTGGGGCACTCACCACTCCAGGCTGTCCCCCTGGTGCAAGGCACGCAGGGCAGCATCCAGGTTCTGGTCATGGAAGTAGATGGAGGCAGCCATCAGCAGGAAGGTGGTGTTGGTCACATCCACACTCCTGCTCATTTCTCGGTCCAGCTCAGCGACGACTGTATCCCTGTTAAGACAAGGTGCTTAGGGTCCAGGGCGGCAGGAAGCAGCCTCTCTGCTGCGCAAGCAGACATATCCAGGGGTGCACAGCAGAGAAGGGACAGAACAGGACCAGCTGTCTCTGTCTAGCACCACTGCATGCCAGCCTCACCACCTTCCCACGAGGCACTTCCACCCTCGCACAGACAGGAAAACCCAGGCCTCATGAGGGAGATGTGGTGCAGGAGAGGCTATGCCCACTAAGCAGCACAAATGATGGCCCAGGCCTAGAGTCCCCTAGTCCTCAGAGCTACCAGGCTGCTGTGGCCCTGACACTGAGGGACAGGGGTGCCTGTGCAAGGACATGAGGCTGCACAAGTTAATTTCACACCAGTTATGTCGCTGCCTTCCTGAGGAGTCCTGTGTCCTGGCCCACTGTGCAAGCCACTCCTGATAGGTGGGCGCCATGCTATGTTGGGCCAGGGGTTGGCAGCCCACCTGGAACCAAGGCTAGACCAAGGATCAGCTAAACACCCCACAGCCCCAGGGAGGCATGAGCTATGCACTGCTTCACTGGAAAATGGAGCTAAGACCCTGTGTTTTAAAGGGGGTCGTGGGCTGCTAGAGTTGACAAGAGAAAGAAAGTGTGGGTCCAGCCTGCATCACCGCTATTTAGGGTCCAGTCTCTTCAAACACATGTGCCATACTGGTGCTGGAGGGCTATTGGCCAAGTGCATGTGTTTGAGGGCCTCTAGAAAGCAGGGACATGCCCGTTACTGTCCACACCCATCAAGGGGGTGCTGAAGGACAAAGTACTTCACACGAGCCTATTTCTGGTCCTGCATGATGGGATCATGTACAAAGGCCACTTGGAATTAGTGTGAGGAGCCCCTGAAGCCATCTCTGGAAGCTCCCTGCCTGGTTCCTGGCACACAGGGTGTGGACATGCTGCCTGCTGTTGTTGCTGTGATATTAGAGTGGTGCGTTGTTCCTGTCACATACTGTAGTTAGCCTCATGGGCTCTGGTGCTGTCTGCACCGGCTGTCTGCAGGGGCAGCACTTTGTGCTGAAGGGATGGCAGCACCAGGTGCCACTGTTTTCCTGAGCACTCGCCCCATGCCCTGTGCTTCTTGTGGGTTCTTTTCTGTAACGGCTGCAGCAGTCATTGCTTCCTGAAGGCCCCCAGTGTTATCTCCCCTTCCATATGAGAATGGGGCTCGTCACCCTGGCTAGTGAAGTACAGAGTGGGAGAATCGATGGCCCCAGGAGGTTGCTTGGCTTAGTATGCTGAGGCTGTCAGCATAAAGCACCATGAACGGGGGAATCAAAACAAGCATTTACTCTCTCAAAGGTCTGGAGACCAGAAGTACGAGATCAAGATGTGGGCAGGACTGGCTCCTTCTGGAGGCTCTAACAGAGTAAGTTTCAGGTCTCTCCTGGTGCTGACAGCCGCAGCAGTTATTGGTATGTCCACTTCACCCCAATCTCTGCATCTGCCTTCTCCTCTGTCTCCTCTTATGTCTCTTATGAGAACATCAGTCACTGGACTTAGGGCCCATCCTATATCCAGGATGATCTCAAGACCCTAACTACTTACAACTGCAAAGACCCTATTTCCAGTGAAGTCACATTCTGTTTCTGGGTGGTAGCACAATCCATCGCTGCCCAGGTAGGAGAAACCGAAGCACAGGAAGGTGAGGAGGCAGGGAGGAAGGACTCCCCCCACCCCCTCCTAATCCTCACCTCTGGCTGTCGCTGGCCAGGTACTCCGCAAACATGCGCACAGCCTGGAGCTCAGGGGCTGAAGAAGGCTTGATTTCATCCAGGACCACGCCATACTTCCTCTATGGTGAAACAAGCACGCTGTCAGCTCCACCCGCCCTGCCCTGGAACACAGAGAGCTTCTCAGGGTTCCAGTATCACCCTAATGAAGCTCCAACACCTAGAACTTACACCCACCAACCCCAGGGACTCCTTATCCTACCAGGTGCCCAACTCCCACTTTGCACTATTCTATACTTTCCTATCCCAGGGATGTTGGAGTCATAGCCTCTGCTCACCTGTGCAAGGTACGCTCTGTACAGGAAGACATCCCTTTCCACGTCTCTCTCCGGACTCGACGGCTGTGGAAACAGAGGCAGGTCAGGACCCACAGGGCCATGTGCCTGACAGGTCCTCAGAAGCCATGAGCAGACAAGGTGGAGTCCAGGCTCTGGCTTTCCACTTCCTGTGCCCCTGGGCAGCAGGAGAGTAGCCTCCACTGAGGGCACACAGCATGGTGGGCACCTGATCTTATCCCATCCTGACATCAACCCAGGAAGGAAGCTCAATTGTCAGCACTCATCCAAGTAAGGAACTGGGCACCAAAAGGGCCATAACTGCTCTAACCCCAAGTCAGGGGACAGGTGATGCTGGAGAACATTGGGACCTGGGTGGAGATATGTGATGAGAACTTTACTTTCTGTGACAAATACTTCCATGTAGCTTGCTCCTGTCCTGCTTTTGTTTTAAAACTTTAAACATGTCACAAAGAAGAGATAAAGGCTTGCCTCACGCAAAAGACCTTTCTGGGAGAGCTCAGCTCTGCTGCCCCGCAAACAAGGACATCTGTGTCTAGCCTGGTCCAGGTGATAAGGTCCATGGACTGCACCGCCTCAGCCTAACCACTAGAGAGAGCCAAGGAGCAGAAGTGAGGTGACCTTATATAGCAGCATTCACTGTGGGATTGTGAGGAAGGTCCCCGGGAGGCTGGAGGCAGGCAAGGGATCCTCTCTTAGGAGAACAGCTTTTGGACCCCAAGGTGCTGGCCAACTTCCCGGAGGCCCTGTGATGCCTAGGACAGGTGAACACAGAGCAGCATAGTCCAGAGGGTGTGGGGGCACTGGCATAAGCTACCTGAGGGGCTGGGAGAGAAACATGAGGTGGGAAGAGGGCCTCGGGTGGCCTCTCCAGCAAGCACAGAGAGATGGCCTATATAGCTGCCACAGCACAGGGTCTGGGGATCCACTAGTGGGGATACACCAGGACTGCCCTACCCCAGGTGAAAACCAGATCCTTGTCACCATGCCTTCTTCTCCCCAGCCTGAGGGGTAGGGGTGAGGTTGGTGAGCAACAGTGTCCTCCTCTCAGGCCAAGAGAGACCACAAACAGGAAGCCTGGCTTCTAGTCCCAGCCTGACTCAGGCCAACTTCACTTGCAGGGTCCCAGAGGCTTTCTCTGACCTTGGAGACCAGGCTGGGGATCTGGCCATGATTTGGCACATCTGCTAAATAAGTGACTTTCAAATGACCCTCAGAGGTGGATACTGGTGTGGACAACCCATATGGGAGCCCCATACCACTTTCAGTAGAAAAACAGACATGTTGTCCTGGCTGATGTGGTAAAACAGTTAGAGCAAAGTCCATGTATCAAAGGGTCTTGGATTCAATTTCCAGACAAGGACATGCACCCAGGTTTTGAGTTGCCATCTCGCCCCACTCCCTGCCCCATCAGGGCATGTGCGGCAGGTGTGTCTCTCTCTCCCGCTGTCCCTGAAATACAATAGGAAAAAAAACCCTCATGTGAGGATAACAAAATTAAATTAAAAAAACAACAGACATGCTGGTTCTTGGTGTCTTCGAAGGAAGGACACAATAGGGGAAACTGAGGGGAACCCTTGAGTCCCTGAGGAAACTCTTAGCTTGCCTATCTGTAAAATGGGCACCACCATCACCAACCCTGCAGGACTACCAACATCTTACCAAAGAGCCACATGTGGACACTTAGGACCTTTTCAATCAGTCCAAAAGAGAAGAATTTCTGAGAGGCGTAAGAACAAGGACAGCCCGGCTGGTGTTGCTAAATGGTTAAGCATAGGCCATGAACCAACCAAGAGATCACCAGTTCAATTCCAGGTCACGGCACATGCCCCGTTTCAGGCTAGATCTCCAATAGGGGGCGTACAAGAGGCAGCTGATTGATGATGTTTCTCTCTCTCTAGCCCTCTCCCTTAGCTCTTTAAAAATCAATAAAAACTTTTTTTTTTTTAAAAGGACAGATGTACAGACCAGGGACACCAGGTGAGTTGAGTGTTCTGTGGGACTGTGGGTCCCCAGTTCTGACAGCTCATGCGAATTACCTGGGAACTCAGAAGGCGCCTGCCTGTCAATGCTGTTTGACACCAGCTAGTCCTACCTGCCTGCCTCCAGTAAAGCCTGAGAGCAAGAGGTACTATCTGGGGAGGCCCGTGATGGAGTGGGAGTGAGGGGTGTTTGCATCCTACCCTTACTGGCCATGAGAATCACCTGATCACACTAGATGTCAGCTCCTCTGAGGCTTTCTTCTGTTTTGTCCCCAATATCTTGGTGTACCTGCCATCTTGTGTTGAAAAGTGTCCAACAAACAGGGGCATGATGGTGACATAGTGCTAGGACATACCAGTGTTCCACCTGGAACCACCTCAGGTCCTGCCCATCTGAGGTTGCTGGGGAGACTGTACCAAACTACCACAAACTGGGAATTTAAAACAATAGATACGTATTCTCTCACAGTTCTGGAGGCCAGAAGTCCAAGATCAAGGTGTCAGTAGGGCCACACTCCCTCCCAAGGCTCTAGGGGAGAATTATTGCTTGCCTTGTCCAGCTTCTGGGGATGCCAGGCATTCCTTGGTTTATGGCTGTATTACCCCAACCTCTGCCTCCATCTTCTCTGTCTGCCTCAAACCTCTCTCTGCCTTCCTCTTCAAAGGGCCCCAATTACATGATTTAGGGCCTTCCTAAACCCCAGCTGATATCATCTAGAAATACTTCATTGAACCACGTTAAGTTACACTAATAGGTTCTGGGTTGGACGTATCTTTTCGGGGTAGCAATCAATGCAACACAGGCTGCCTAAGAGGCTCAGGTGCTCCAATGGATCAGAATTCACTGACATCAAATGGCTCAGCAGGGTCAGTGCTCCCATTCTCTGGATGCCTCAGAGATATGTCTATGGCTCAGAAGCTGGGCTGTGGTGCCTCCAGCAAGAGGGATCACTGGTACAGTTTCCTTTGTTTTCAGTCATTCTCTACGTATAGATCACACTGGTTCCTTCAGCAGCAAAGTGAAGTTTGCCTATCATGATGGGAGAAGACTTAAATAATGCATCACTATGATGTAAGCAGCACAGACACATGGCAGAGCCTAAAAGGTGAACATGAGTGCAATGCTGAACTTCACAGTGACCCTGCTGAGAGAGGTATCAGGAGGGGAAACGGAAAGTCAGCTCTATTTGCAGAGACAACATGAAAGAACTGGGATCTGAGCCCAGGTCCATCTCAATCTTCTCACAGTCTAGACCACCCTAGCAAGGAGGCACATACAGTTCTGATGGTGGGCAAATAAAGTTACCCAAAGGGACTTCGCAGATATGATTAAAATAGAAAGAGTATGCTGGTTACCTGGGAGGGCCCAGTCTAATCATGCAAGCCCTAGAAGCAGAGACTAGGCAGAAGGGGAAATGCAAACTTTCCCCATGGCAGGATGGGGTGGAGTATAAGCAGGCAGGTTGAAGACTGGAGAAAGCCTCTAGGACAGTGGTTCTCAACCTTCCTAAGGCCGCGACCCTTGCATACAGTTCCTCATGTGGTGGTGACCCCCAACCATGAAATTTTGCTACTGTTATGCATCGTGATGTAAATATCTGCATTTTCCGATGGCCTTAGACGACCCCTGTGAAAGGGTCGTTCGACCCCTAAAGGGGTCGCGACCCACAGGTTGAGAACCGCTGCTCTAGGAGCTAAGTGTGACCCCTGGTGGCGAGCCCACAATCTGAATGAGTTTGAGAGTAGACTCTTCCCTAGAACCTCCGGAAAAGACAAAGCCTGGATGACACCTTGAATGTATCATGGTGAGCGCCATACTGGACTTCTGACCTAAGGAAAGGCGAGAAATTAATAAATTAATGTTGTTTAATACTCTTTGTTGTAAGTTGTCAAGGCAGCAACAGAAAATTAATACAATGGTGCAAATGTTATCTCAACAAACCCTAACAGCTTCCGGAAGTCCCCACTGTTCACTGCTGAAGATGAGGAAGCATGAAAAGTAAGCCTTCTCTACTCAGAGTCCAAATTCCTCCTAATCATCTGCTGCCTCTGTGAAGATGTCTGCCACTCCCTTGTTTGGTGCTCTGATGGCATCCTAATCAGTTTGGAATAAAATCCAAAACCCTGCTGCCTCTCACCCTGCCCAGAGCATTCTCCATCCTCCCCGCTACTTCCGCTACACTGGCCTCTTATGCCTTGACTACCCTGAGCTCACACCTGCCATAGCACTTCTGCAGTAACTTACAGGGATAGAAGCTTCTCAAAGTTCAGTCTCAGGTTCAAATGACAATGGAAAAGGCAAGGCCTGATTGGACCACTCCCACCTTAAGCAGCCACCCCTTCCCCAATTTCGGACTGTACTTTTTATCTCCGCTTGCCCACACATACTCTCTTTGGAATATTAGGCTATGAACACAGGCAAAGACCCTGCCATATTCCCCACTCTTAAAAAAAAATCCTCCAATGGTTCACTCAAAGTGATATAAGGTCCATGTCCCTCTCTTAAAGGTCCTGCTAACAGCCCTTACTGTCCCCCCTCTTCTGCCATCAGCTCCTTGCTGGGTGGGCCCTGCCTGAGGATTTACTTTCTAGCTCTCAAACGGCCAAGCTCATTCCCTCATTCTCCATCACACCATCTCCTGACTTGTTTACTAATTTATTTGTTTACTGTTTCCCTTGCCAGACTAAGATTCCCAAAAGAGAGCTGACAGTTTTGTCTATTGTGTCACTCTTGAGCTCAGCACGAACTCTGCCTGACCCCCGAGATGCTCACTGAGGAATGAATGAATGACCAAGTCTGGGGAGAAATAACCGGGCTAGTGGGGCAGGGTACCGTTGGGGAAGTCATTTCTCTCTTGAGATTGGGTATTCCCATCTGTAAAATGAGATTAAACAGTCCCTGCTTCACGGGGACTGAGGGTATTGTGGCTAGTGTGGGCGCCCAACAAACGAGCATTCCTGCCATTATTATTATAGTGGCATAAACCCCTAACTCAAACGCCTTCCAGGACGCAGAGCGGGCGCTCTGAGAAGTAAAAACTGCTATTGCTTCGGGTTCTGTCATGGGAGGATTACTCCTCACCGCCTCTGAGGAGATGCATGGGGGATAAACGCCGCCAGAAGAGTTTTTAAAAACAAAGCACGACCCGCGCCAGCAGGAAGCGCCTCCACCTCAGTCTCTGGTCCAGAAGGGGCCGCACCTTCACCCGTTGCGCCTCGTTGATGCACTGCTGGTAGCTGCCAATGTAGAAGGCGTTCTTCACGTCAAACAGCTCGTCCACTTCTCCGGAGCCGCCAGAAGCCGGACCGGGAGCCGGAGGCGCCATGTCGCCCTGGTATCACCCACTCCTCTTCCGGAGGGACACGTCTACAGGAAGCGGGGAGTCACCGCGGGCCACGCTGGGAAATGTAGTTTCCTCGTTCTGGCCAGAAGATGAGCAAATGAGAGATTCCTAAACCAGTATGCAAGTGCGTCTTTCAGGGCATTTCGGGACTTGTAGTTTGATTTAATCCTGCGAGCCATGGGACTCAGGAAAACCTGGTAAGAGACTGGGAATGGCAGAGAGAGTTTAAGAGGGTGGAACTATGCGGGAGTCGGAACCAATCAATGGGACATTTTTACGTCACTGGCACGCGCCGGAAGCGCGGCTCACAGGGGTACAGCGGCAGGCAGGATGGCCGGATTCGCTGAGCTCGGTCTGTCCTCGTGGCTCGTGGAACAATGTCGGCAGCTGGGTTTGAAGCAGCCCACACCCGTGCAGCTCGGCTGCATCCCTGCCATCCTGGAAGGTGAGTGTGGCCTGGCCCCTTCCCTAGGAGGCATCTCAGCTCCTGCCGTCGCCTTCTTTCTCTTTACCCATGCTGGTCTGGAGAGGCGAGGGGCAGCCTCGAGAGTTTTGGGGAGCCTGGTTCCGGAGGCAGACATGCAGTGTTGTTAACGACTCACTGTGTGTCCGCGCACAAGTGATGTAACCCTGAAATCTTTATAGTCTCAGAACTCAGGGAGGTTTTGGTGAATGACTAACCGATAGTACTGGGAAAATTGACTAGAACTTGCACTACTGTCTTCATTTTGCAAATGGAAACCGAAGCTGTCAAGTTTACTGATTCCGTGACTGCACTTCTCCCTACTCTTCTGACCCAAGCCAGTTTTTGCCATTATAGAGATGCCCACAGGAAGCCTAGGCCATGGCAAGTTGACGAATTAAATACTAGTAAACAAAGATGAAAGAATCAATAGGGAGCATAAGATGCAGATTGGAGGAGGGCATTCCAAGTTTCCCAGGGTCAGATGACGGTGGTGGTAGGGAGGGTTGTCAAAATGAGGTACTAGTTAGTAGCATCTTGGGTCATGGATATGGGTTCCAGTCCAGTCTGCTACTCACTGGTTTTGTCCCTGGGCAAATCTCTTTTGAGTGTCAGTCCCTCCTTCTGTTAAATGGGAATAATGGTCTCTCCTTCCTAGAATTTGTCAGTATGCCTGGAATGGAAAGGGCATGGGCCAGTATCAGTAACAGTTCAATGAAACACCTGTCTATACCTAAACTGTTGATGTTGCTTTTCCCTCTGCCCAGGTCGGGACTGCCTGGGCTGTGCTAAGACAGGTAGCGGCAAGACGGCAGCATTTGTCTTGCCCATCTTACAGAAGCTCTCTGAGGATCCCTATGGCATCTTCTGCCTTGTCCTGACACCCACCAGGTGAGCCCCCCATAGGCCTCCTGGGTGAGTTAACCAGTTGTGTTCTCTGGGACAAGCGACTTTCCTTCTCTTTGCCATACTCACCCTGTATGCAAAGTGGGGACAGAAACCATGTCGCCCTCTCGCCCTCTGAAGAGTGCTGCAAAATTAAACAAGACAGTGTGTGAAAAAAGCTTGGCACAGAGCTTGACTCAGGGCAAGCACTGGCCAGGCGGGAACTGTCAGTAGTCTTGTAGGTTAAGAATAGGTTACAGCTCTTGTTCTTGATCATAAAGATGTGGTGGTTGACAGGGTAAGTTTTGTAATGACAGGAGAGGTAGGCACTGCATGCTATGAGAGTGTGGCCTGGGAATGGGAGGTGTCAAGGAAGACTTCAGTCAGGGGTGCCTTAAAGATGAGAAGGGCCGAGATCGGTTTGGCTCAGTGGATAGAGCATCGGCTTGCGGACTGAAAGGTCCCAGGTTCGATTCTGGTCAGGGGTATGTACCTTGCTTGCGGACACATCTCCACTGTGGGGTGTGCAGGAGGCGGCTGACCGATGTCTCTCTCTCATCGATGTTTCTGACTTTCTGACACATCTCCACTGTGGGGTGTGCAGGAGGCGGCTGATGTATGTCTCTCTCTCATCAATGTTTCTGACTTTGTATTTCTCTCATTTCCTCTGTAAAAAATCAATAAAATATTTAAAAAAAAAAAAGATGAGAAGGGTCTCTCAAAGGGACAAGTTTGGGGAAAAGTAATCTAGGCAGAGAGAACTGCTAATACATTCATGCAGAGGTGTGAGGAGCAGGGAACAGGAAGGGCATTGGGGGCTGGGCATATTAGAGCTAGCTTGAGAAGGGTCTTGGATGCCAGGTTAGAATTGATTCTGAGGGAGAGGGCAAGACAAGAGGCGAAAGGGGGGACGTGTGCTGAGGAAAGGCCTGGTTGGAGCCAGGGCTAAGAGACAGAGAGGAGGGCACTTGACACTGGCTACCCCCAGGGAAGGAGGGTTTCAGTCTTTGGTGACTGGTGTCAAGGCCCTTGGTGAGAACATGGGAGGAGAAGAGGCTAGTAGGGGAGGAGCCTGGCCTATTCTGGGGCCCAGTCTCGTAAAGGGAAAGGGTCCACACAGGCCTCCAAAGATAATTGTCAGAGTTTTTGTCCAAAGGAAAATGGAAGCCATGGATGGAGGGCATGTGAACAGAGGAGAGCAGGTCAGGAAGCCCTGGGAGTGGAGATGGGAATGGGAGACAGGTACAGAACCTCTGTGTTACCCAGCCCCGGCTCTTTCACACCCACAGGGAGCTGGCCTACCAGATCGCAGAGCAGTTCCGGGTCCTGGGGAAGCCTCTGGGCCTGAAAGACTGCATCATCGTTGGCGGCATGGGTATGGGGGCCCCAAGGAGGCTTTGGGTATGGGATCTATGCAGTCTTGGACCACTTGTCCAGCCCCACCTCTTTCCTTCCACCTGCAGACATGGTGACCCAGGCCCTGGAGCTCTCCCGGAAACCACATGTGGTCATTGCCACGCCAGGGCGCCTGGCTGACCACCTCCGCAGCTCCAACACGTTCAGTATCAAGAAAATCCGCTTCCTGGTGAGTTGGCCTGGGCACTGATTCATCCATTTGGAAAACGTGTCCCACAGGCCATCCAGTAGAATGTTAGGAATGTGACAAGGATAGCTCAGAGACCCACAAGAGGTAGTCTGTATTAGCAAGAGTGGTTGGGAGCAGGCCCTGTGTAAAGAAGTAACATTGGAGCTGAGACAGGTGATGGAGCAGGAACCTCCCAGACCTCGAGGGAGAGTGCTCCCAGGCTCATGGTCAAAGCTGGGAAGGGGGAACAGGCGGGAGGCAGGCCAGCCTTGGACAGCACACTCACCCCAAACCCACTATCACTACCTCTACTGCTGGCGTTGCAGGTGATGGACGAGGCAGACCGGCTGTTGGAGCAGGGCTGCACTGACTTTACCGTAGATCTGGAAGCCATCCTGGCAGCTGTGCCAGCCCGCAGACAGACACTGCTCTTCAGTGCCACCCTGACTGACACACTAAGAGAGCTGCAGGGCCTGGCCACCAACCAGCCCTTCTTCTGGGAGACTCAAGCCCCGTGAGTCCACAGCCACATTCCAGGGGTATTGGGAGGTGGGGGCCGGGCAGGCAGAGGTGGTGGTGGGGTTAAACCCAATACACCCAATGGAGATTATTGCCCATAGGTGGGCAGGGCATCGGCAGAATCCAAGAGAAGGGGAAACTGAGGCCTATCCCTTCCCAGGGTGCGCACGGTAGAACAGCTAGACCAGCACTACCTTCTGGTTCCTGAGAAGGTCAAGGACGCCTACTTGGTCCACCTGATCCAGAAGTTTCATGATGAGCATGAAGACTGGTCCATCATCATCTTCACCAACACATGCAAGTGAGCTTGATGGGCCTGCTTCCCACAGACTTTCATGGAGGCCCCACAGGTGGCCAGAGGTCACAGGTGGGAGCCGCACAGCCAGTCTTCGCACTCCAGGGCCTCTGCTCAGACCAGAGGTTTCGGGAGATTTGCTCAAAGAGGTTCAGAGAGAACAAGCCACTTACCAGGGTTACCTCTTCTGAAGGTGGAGCCAGGAATGGGGGTTCCTCATATCTGCCCTTAACCTGAAAGGCCAGGCTGTCCCCATCCTTGGAGCAGCCTATTCACTAGGACTAAGGTCCCTGAGGCTCAGTGCAGCAACACCCACACCTGGGGCTGTGCTTCCCATAATCCCAAGGGACTTTATTCTTCTGAAGCATGTGAAGGGATTGTCAAGACACTGTAGACTGTTCTGTCTTGAGCCAGTAGGTGGGCAGTCCATACCACATTGATGGGGCCCAGAAGAACTTATTGGCTACCTGAAAAGTCTGGGTGTGGGGCTGGCTCTTGCTGGCTTAGGCTAGGAGAGGAGTCAGCAGAGAGGATGTCAGCAGGCAAGACACCCTGCACCTTGCTTATCCTTACCTATCTGTGCAGGGGCACTTGCCTGGGGTCCTAGATAGGGGCCGGGGCAAAGAGCGCTTTCCCAGGATCCCAGCTTTGTAGGGGCTGAAAGTGTATTTTTCCCACCAGGACCTGCCAGGTCCTGTGCATGATGCTACGCAAGTTCAACTTCCCCACTGTGGCTCTGCATTCTATGATGAAACAGGTGAGGAGACCACCCCCCCCATCCCCCATCTGCCCTCCTTGCCTGACACTCCCGGCCTCCGGGCCTTTGCTAGGCTCTTCCCTCTGCCTGGAGCACTCTTCCTGCCACCCCCTCTGCCCTGTTCTGGCTTTTTTACAGTCCTCTCCCTCCCTGGACTGTGAGCCCTATGAGGGCAAAACCATCCTGGCCTCAGCCCTGTCCTAGGCCTCATACAATAAGTGCTCATTGACTAAAATGGTATCTGACCCCCATCCCCATTCCCCCAATTCTTCCCTGATTTGGCTCAGAAAGAACGCTTTGCTGCCCTGTCCAAGTTTAAGTCCAGCATCTATCGGATCCTAATCGCAACAGATGTGGCCTCCCGGTGAGCAGCCCAGAATAATCCCTCCTATGTGCTGGCTCGGTGACACCCCCACAGAGGGGCCATAGTGGGAGGCTGGCCTTGGGCAAGGATTGGGCAACCCATGATTCACTAAGTGACCTTGGGTGAGTCCCAGCATGGGTTTTACCATGTGGGCAGTGGTGCTGATTGGCCTCTGTCTCTAGGGGCCTGGACATTCCCACAGTGCAGGTGGTCATTAACCACAATACCCCTGGGCTCCCAAAGATCTACATCCACCGAGTTGGCCGGACAGCCCGTGCAGGTAAGTAGGCAAGGTGGGATGGCCTTTGGGGACCTGTGGGAGGTGGAGGGGAGATACAGCCCCAGGTGAAAGCTGTTGGGGAACTGTCCTTTTAAAAGCAAAGGTGGTGGGGGTACTTTGGCTTTTTCATAGAACCTACATCAGTCTTCTGGAGACAAAGCATATGCTGCCCCAATCCTCATGAATCCTTCTTGGCTCACTTCAGTCCTCTTAAGTTCTCAGGGCTGCCAGTTGGGACCTCTTGCAGTGAGTGGGTGCATGAGCCCTGGTGGATGTGATGTTGCCTGTGGGATTTGGTGTCCAAGTTTAACTCCTCACTGTGACCCTAGCCAGTGACCGAGGCATCCATCTCTCTGATCCCCAGCCCTAACAGGGAGGGGCACTGCATTTGTGAGACTTTCTCATGCCCGGAGTGGAGCCTCTTCTCTCCTGTTGTGGCCTCAGGCAGATCACATCAGTTTTTTGGACCTTACTGCTTTGTCAAATGATGGGTAACAAGAACATGATGTCTGTTTGAGGCTGCTACAAGGATCATGGGCCTTGTCAGTTGTCAGTGCTGGTGCAGCACTAGTCATTGTCACAGAAACGGAACAGAGAAACAGGCATGCAGAAATCTGGGCTAAAGCCTGTCACAGCTTATTGCTGACATAATAGTCTGGGCTCCCTGGCAGCCATGCCAAAAAGGGAGTCAGTCACATCACTTGCCTCCAACTAGGGCCAAGCTGGCAAGAGAGCCACCTCTCCCTGGTGCCCTAAAGCTCCCCTGGGACAGATCACCCACTACACAGGTCTTTCTGGCGGTCAAGCCCCGATACCCCAGGCTTCCTTTACCTGCCCCCACCTACCTACCCACCAAGTTCTGTTCCTCTCAAGAGGATTCTTGAACTGTCTCTTGACCCCTCAGCCTGGCCTCTGGCACATAGAAGGTGACTGTGGTATGTCCTTATAGGGCGGCAGGGACAGGCCATTACACTGGTGACACAGTATGACATCCACCTGGTTCATGCCATCGAGGAGCAAATCAGTGAGTAAGGGGGCAGGAGTGGGATACCCACTTACCTTCTCACATGAGCAAACTTAAACCACACTTTCCTTCCTACACAACCCCCAAAGAAGTTTCTTTTGCCCAATTATTGAAAGAGAAGCTCCCCATAATGGTCATCTGGTGAGCAGGGACTTTGGGACATGTCTAATCACCAGTGACTGTCCTCAAATTCAGAAACAACTTGACTTTAATACTGTCCAAAAAAGTATTTTCCCCAATCCAGTTCTTAGCCACACACACACCTGCAGTCTATATCTTACTTAGGTCTGAAGTCCCAGACACCTTGCATGCCTCCCCCCACTCATACTGGGAGCTCACTATTGGCTGAAATTCCTTTCTCTGTCATGTCTGACTCCTCCCCCCACCATTGTCTCCACAGAGAAGCAGCTGGAGGAATTCTTGGTGGAAGAGGCTGCGGTGCTGCAGATTCTCACACAGGTCAACGTGGTCCGGAGAGAATGTGAGATTGTGAGTGTCCAAGAGCTGATCCTTGGGACCCAGGGTGCTCCCTTCAAGATGGGAACTACCCCCCATGACAGACTCTCCTTCTCCCCCTTAACCCCAGAAACTTGAGGCAGCCAACTTTGATGAAAAGAAGGAAATTAACAAGCGGAAGCAGCTGATCCTGGAGGGAAAGGTGAGGGCTGAGCCAGCAGGTGGGAGGCAAGGTTCCTGAGGTAGGGAATAACCAGCTCAGCCACCTCCCTGTCCTCCCTGAGCCAGGACCCTGACCTGGAGGCCAAGCGCAAGGCTGAGCTGGCCAAGATCAAGCGGAAGAACCGGCGCTTCAAGGAACAGGTGGAGCACACTTTGCAGCGGCAGAAGGCTGGTGGGACTGGCCACAGGGGCCGTCTACCCAGGGCTCAACCTGAGGCCCGCTCAGCACCAGAGCCTCGCTTAAGGCCCACTCCGCCCCTACCTGCCCAGCCTAAGACTCCTTCATCAAACTGAGCGCTGGAGAGTTGGAGGGCAGTTTCTCCTTCCCAAGCTGCCCAGTCCCCCTCAGTGGAGCCAATGGATACCCACATTGTGCAGTACATGGCTGCTCTACCCTGTGGCCCCAGTTGGCCCCTTCTCAAAGCCTTGGCCAAGTTAAGCTATAAAGGGAAGAACACTGGCCATGTGGTTGGGCCCATTTCCATAAACAGTGACTCCAGCCCAGGGTCGCTGAAGGGGGGTGAGGGGCTGCTGTGGACCCAAAAGTGAAGGTGTGTCATTTGCAGGAGATAATAAAGGGGTCTTTTGCCTTACCCAATCTGACTTGGGGAACAGGAGTAGGAGAGGAGTATGGCTTCCTGTGCCTTTCAAGTCCCTTGGAACCTCATGTCACTCCCCCCTGCTCCCCCAAATTCTTCATTCCCAATACTTTGAACTGCAATGCTGGCTGCTCCAGGTGGGTGGCCTTGGGTTGATGAAGTCCCTCAGGGTCTGTTTCCTTGTTTGAAAATGGACATAGCAACTGCACCTCTTCAAATGTGGCCATGAGGCTGGTGAGAGCATCCTCTTCTTGAGAACTTGGCTGTGGTCTAGGAGCTTTAGTGCCTGCCCACCTCATTGAACCTAGGGTTTGCAGTCCAAACTGGACTAGACAACATGAGCTGAACCCCAGGGGGTGGGGCAACAGGACTAGGCAGCTGTGTGGCCTAGGCACCACCCCCTTTTGGGCTCTGAGTCTCATCCTGCTCACCTCAAGTGACTTTCCAGCTCTACATGAACACAGGACTGGGAAGATGTATTGGAGAAAAGACAGGAGACGATCCAATGACGGAATTTAGTGTCCACACACCACACACACACACAGTCATGCTTAGAAATATAATCTGGGCACCAGCATGTGCTCTGGTGGAGAGTCTAGAAATTTTATACAATGAAAAGCCCCCAACAGCTCCTAAGCTGTAAGCAGCCAGGCCCTCCATTGGCTGTCAGCCCTGGTCCCTGCCAGGGCAAGTGGCCTGCTGGGCCGCCTGCGGCCAGCCCATGCCCCAAATGGGAAGCATTTGTATAGAACCTGCTCCCATAGGCTCCAGCTCCTACAAGGTCTGGTGGCCAGGCCAAGCTCAGGGAGCACCCTCGGCTAAGCGGGCCAGGCCCTCCCGCAGCTCGCTCAGCTCGAACAGTCTGACGTCCAGCAGCTGTGCAGCCCGGCCCACCTCAGCCCTCGCCCGTTCCCGCTCAGCCCGAGCCTCCTCCAGGCTGCGCTCTGTCACCCGCAGCTGGTGCTCCAACTCCACATTGCGGGTTTCCAGGTCCTGCAGGGAGAGGGTGGGCAGGGTTACCAGCCCCGACTGGGGCATCAGTTTCTGATTGGCCTCTCCACAGTTCCCACTGTGAGTCAAGTCCCTCTCCATCTCTTGATCTCCCTGACGATTATGCCGAAGACACTCCCTGATCCCCCAGCCAATTTGAACACCACAGAGCTGATCATGTCCCTCTTCTGAAAACCTTCCTGTGACCCATCAGACTGGAGATGAAGTCTACACAGCCCCTTCCTCCTTTCTCTTTCCATCTCAGCCTCACTGGCTTTGTGGTTCCTTAGACACAGATATCCTCCCCATCTCAGGGCCTTTGAGGACATGCCCCATGAGTATTTTTTGGATAAAGTTTTTAACAACAGCTAGGCCAGCCAGACCTGTGTTCAAATGCAGGCTGGGGAGGTGTGAGGACTTGATGGGGTCAAGAAAGCTCAGCAGGGATTCAAAAATTGCTTGTTGAGTAAATGGATCTAAAATGTACTAATAACGGTTTACAAACCACCTCAGACCTTCATGCATCTGCTCTTCCCAATCCCTCACCTTAGGGTAAATGTCTTCCTGTCCCCGTTTACAGATGGAGAAACAGGCTAAAAGGGACCAGCCAGGAAGGGAAGATACCAAATCTGTCACACCAGAAGCTGGCTGCCCAAGTGCAGTCACCCCATCTCCTGGCAACCACACACACCTGCACCTTCTGTTGCGTCTCCTCCCGATCCACTGCATCAGGGGCCTCACGGGACCCACCAGCCTGGCTCTTGAGTGTCTGGATCTCCTAGTGGAGAAGAGTTCCCAGGGTGTTCTGGGGGTCCTGGCTCTCCCATGGGAGGTCAGGGAAGGTGAGGCCTGGGGACTCACATGCTCAGTGCTCACCTGGTCCTTTGTTTGCACTAAGGACTCCAGCTGTTCCAGCGCCTGGCCTGGCCCCTCTTTCTCACTGACTGGGGTCGGCTCTGTGGCTGCCTGGGCCTCCAGTTCAGCCACCTGGGTGAACAGAATGGTCAGCAATTCTCTGGGGAATCTGCCTTCTGCTCAGTCCCGCACCCTCTGCTTGGGGTTACCACCCCACCATTGGCAGGGAAGACTTTAGGATCTGACACCCCTTTGAGGTAGGCTCTAAGTCGACCCATTTTACAGAGCATGAACTAAGGCTCAGGAAAGTAACCTATAGAGATCACACAGCCAGTTGGTGAACCCAGGACAGGACATGTTCGTTCAGGCAGGGGCTCCACAGCTGCCCGAGGCCCAGGGTCTGAGAGGGAAGGGTCCCCTCACCCGTTGCCGCAGCCGCTCGGCCTCTGCGCGCTGTGCCTCTAACTGCTGCCTCCACTGGGCGGCGGCCGCGTTGGCCTCTCTCAAGGCGCTCGCCAACTTGTTGTTGCTGTCCTGCAGCGCGAAGAACTCGGCCTCCCATTGTACCTCGCCCACGGAGCTGCGGGGACGCAAGGGTGGGCTCCGGTCGAGCCGGTACTGCCGCGCGAGACGCAGGGCGGGGCAGCACGAGGCGGGGGCGGGGCTAGGGCGGGCGGGCTTGAGGGGCGGGGCCATGCTGGACGCTGCAGGTAACTGGACAATGGGCCGAGGCGGGGCGGGCGCAGAGGCGGAGCCAAGGCGCGAAAGTCCGTGGCAGGCGGGTCCTGCCGGAGGGGTGAATGGGACTGGGCGGTGTCAGTATAGGCGCGGGGTGTCGGTTCAGTGAAACAATGGGAATGCTGCCGAGCCCGGCGTCAGCCCCCGGGGGCCTAGCCAGAACGGGGTGGGTCTGGGAGGCTACGTGGGTTGGAACTAGCCGGAGGAGGTGTGAGCGGGCGGGGGCAGGTCATCCCTCGGAAGGCGTGGCCAAAGCCGGAGCGCGTGGAAGGGCGCGGTCGGCTCCCGAACTCCGGAAGGGGCAGGATTGTTGGGGTTAGCCGACTCTGGGTCCCCAGGCTCTGGGTCCAGTCAGATGCGCCGCCCGTCACGCCTGGGCGGCTTCTGAGAAGCTGCTCGCGCAGCCCTACATCCTGCAGCGACCCTGTACCCCGCCCTACCCCCTCACCCCTCTGACAGCATCTTCTTGAGCCGCTCTCGCTCTGCGGGGCCAGGGGCTTCCGCGCTCTGGCTGCGGAACAGTTTCTCGTCGCTGGGGGGACCATTGGTGCTGATGAGGGGGCTCGGGGGCACCTAAGGGTGTGGACAGAAGCGGGGTCACAGGGGGAGGGAGGGTGACAGTCAAGGACCGGTTAGATAGAAGATCATGGTTAGGGTCAAGACTGATGTTATTGAGGTCAGGGCTGAGAGCAGGCATCCTTCCCCTGTCACCTCCATGGTTCCCCGTGGCCCCCCTAGTCCAGAGTTCTAGACTCTGGCCCCCCAACCTTGCCTGCCTGAGCTCTCACCAATTCCCCAGCAGCAAACCTGACGCAGGTCAGTCTAAACCCAGAGATACTCAAAATGTGCCCTGGGAGGGCATGGGGAGCAATCTGAAACCACAGGAACAGTACCCCTCTGGGGCCAGATTTCAGCATCCACTTCAGGAAGCCCTCTCCACCATGCTGAATTTCTTATGAATTTACCTCAGGAGCCCTAAGGGCAGGGTCCTGCCTCTCTGTAACCTCAGTCCAGCCTTGGGCTTGGCACACAGTAGGTGGTTAATAAATCACACTGAGTAAAGTCATGGGGAAACTGCCCGGGAACAGTTCTTTACTTCACTCCCTCAGCCATCTCAACTTCCGGGTTTTGACTCCGCCATTTGAGCTGGCTTTCTGGTCTTCCCTGACCCAAAGCTAGGCCACATTCCTCCTGACAAGCTCCATGGCACCCACACTCCTCCCTGGTCCCTGCCACAATTTGTGAGCATCTGGTTCTGGGCACCAGCACATCACAACGCAGAAACAGACACCCTCCCCCCTCCTCCCCATATTGCTGGGCAGGCATGGGACAGGGAGTGCTGACCTGGTGAGTGGAGAGCCCCAGGGCTGGACTGGTGAGCTCCCCCCCCATCCTGAGATTTCTCCCTCGCCAGCCTCGCTGCTTCCTTCACTTCTTGGAACTTCTCAGCAAACTGAGGAGAGGGGACAGAAACAATCAACAACCCCTGGCCCCTAGCCAGTTACCATCCAGCCAGAACCATCCCTGTCACATAGGGAACTCTGTGTTCCCTTCATCTCATGAACGGGGAAAGTGGAAGAAGGCTTGGAAAATGATGCCCCAAAGGGCAGAGTGAGCTTGAGAGCAGGGGGTGAGATGTTCATGGGGGAGGCTTACATTGAGCCACCCTGAGAAAGAAATCACCTTTCCCTTTCCATCACGCTTATTTCAGCAAGGAGAGCCTCAGGTGCATGCTAATCTGTCGTTAATGTGTGGAACACATGCAAATATCCTTGTATGACAAAAACAAAGCAGGTCTTGGGATCTCAGCCCTAGCCAGTGAGAAAGTGACTGTCCTGTTCTAATTTTTGTTTTATTAATTTTTGTTTGTTTGTTTTTAAGATATTTTTTTATTGATTTCAGAGAGACACAGGGAGAAACAGAAACATCAATAATGAGAATTATTGATCGGCTGCCTCCTACTCACCACCTACTGGGGATCAAGCCTGAACCCTGACAGGAATCGACCCGTGACTTCCTGGTTCATAGATCGATGTTCAACCACTGAGCCACACCGGCCAGGTTTATTGATGTTTTACATTTGCTGCCCATATCAGCTTTCCAGTTAGGGTACAATACCCCCACTTTTTTCTTTTACTTTAAAATAAATCTCCTTAGTTTGAATAACTTTTTTAAAAAATATATTTTTATTGATTTCAGAGAGAAAGGTGAGGAAGAGATAGAAACATCAATGATGAGAGGGAATTATTGATTGGCTGCCTCCTGCATGCTCCGCATTGGGGACCGAGGCTGCAACTCAGGCATGTGCCCTTGACCAGAATCGAACCTGGGACCCTTTTAGTCCACAGGCCAACGTTCTATCCACTGAGCCAAACGAGCTAGGACAGTTTGAAAATACTTTTTAAAGGAAATATTTAGCACTGGATGGTTTGGCTCAGTGGACAGAGCGTCAGCCTGTGGATTGAAGGACCCCAGGTTCAATTCTGGTCGGAGGCATATGCCCAGGTTTCGGGCTCAATCCCCAGTGTAGGGCACACAGGAGGCAGCCCATCAATGATTCTCTATCAACACTGATGTTTCTATCTTTGTCCCCCGCCCTTCTTTTCTGAAATCAATAAAAAAAATTTTTTTAAATAAAGGAAATATTTACAGATATACAGTCACTTGATTTGTGCAAAGGGGCTGGTGCAATTCATTGGGGGCAAATAGTCTTTTCAAAAATGGCCCAAGATCACCGGGCCATTGTGGGTCAGTGGTTGAGCGTCACCCTATGGGTTTCAGGTCAGGGCATGTGTATGGGTTGTGGACTCAATCCCCAGTAGGTGGCGTGCAGGAGGCAGCCAATCAGTGATTCTCTCTCATCATGGGTGTTTCTATCTATTTCTCCCTCTCTCTTCCTCTCTGTAAAAATAAATAAATAAATATATATATATATTTTAAAAATGGCCCAAGATCAACTGAATACTACTGTGGGAATAAATACTCCTACTATGTACTACCCACAGAAATAAACTCAAGCCCTAAATATAAAAGGAAAATAAAAGCTAATAGAAGAAAATCGTCATGTCCTCGGCAGGACTCAGAGCACAAACCAACCATCCAGGGAACAATGGAGAAAACAATACTGACGTCTAAAGGCAGCAGAGGGTGGAGGGAAGGGATGATATAGTGCTAGTGTGTATGGGGAAGCACACAGCCCATTCCTGGAACCCAGAGAGTGGCAAGGTGTGTTGAAATTGGAGGTGTCCTGCAGAGCTGGGATGTGAGTCAGGGAACAGGGAAAGGCTTCTGGCTTGTCCACTTCTGCAGCTGGAAAGGTGGAGGCCCAGCACCTGTCCAGGAGCCCCAGTGCACCCAAGAGATGACACAGACCCATCCCTGTCCCTCCCACCATGTACCTCTGAGGCCCACCTGGGTTAGATGCTGTTCAGAAGCAAAGCCAAGGCCGTAGACAGTGTTGGCACGACTGTCTGCCCATTGTCCGAACTTCTGGGAGGTTTTGGTAAAAGTCATGTTGGGGGTAACAGTGCTATTGATAATGGCCTGAGGAAAGGAGAGGAAAGTTCAAGGTCAATGAGGCTGTTAATACATGAGAGCGACTAGGATATCACTTTCTATTGGTGCCTCCAAGGTCCTTGTCTGAGCCATTTCACAAGGAAGAGATTGAGACCCAGAAAGGGTCAGGGCTCCTCTAGACCTGTCCCTGGGCACACAGCAAAGCAGCAACCAGATCTAGGCCCACCACCCCAACCAGGCCCTGCCAGGACCTTGGCACCCCCAATGCTGATGATTCGGTAGACATTGCGGGTGGCATCATAGAAGTAGGAGACAGTGAGTGCGTGCTTGCCCGCAGGGATCCAGTTCCGCTTGGTAGCTGGGTCGATCTGGAACACATGTGCCCTTGTGCTGAAGATGGGCTGCTCCCTGCATGGGGAGAGGGTGCTCAGTGGGGACTAGGCACTTCCCCGAGGGCTAAGGGCCAAGCCGGTGGAGGCAGGGGCTCACCTGGCTGTGGACATTGGTCAGGCTGGGCTAGGTGGGCTCCAAGGGGCAGCCAGAAAGGTGGCAGGAGCTGCTGGTTCGGCCTCTGGGGTAGAAAGGACTTGTGAGTGTCCCCCCAGAACAGGCTGAGGGAGGCCAAACAGGTCCAACCTCAAGACTCACCACCAGGTGCACCATTCATGGAATTTCAATCAAAAGGATAAGAGAATCAGTAGATCACTCAGATCAAGAAGACCCTGACTCTCTCCACCTGGAGAAGCTCCTACAACACCCTGGGCAAGAAATGGCTCTCTGAGAGGAGTCTGAGAGGTGGCCCCTGCCATCTCAGCACAAACCTAGCATCATCTGGGTTATTAAATCCTTGGTAAAGCCCCCTCAGTCTCAGGGTGGGTTGAGGAGGCCAAAACCAGCTCCCCTTCAGTACTTTCCCACATATTCACCTATTGCTCCTCAAGCCAGAGCCTCCAGCAAAAACTGTGGCATCACCAGGTGCCTGCTGGGAGACCAATCCCTGCTGGCCTCCCAGAGGGACCTCTTTATTTCCACTCTAGGACACAGGCACAGACTTAGTGTCAAGGTCCAATTAGGGAGCCCCCATCCTTGTCAAAAGATAAGATGCAGCCAAACAGGACCACCCTGGTATATCTACTACCAGATCTCCCATCACCACTCACTCCCAATACCAAGGGGGCTGAGTGGAACCAAGGTTGGGATATGGGCTCCCCACCCGCCTCTCTAACCACCACCCCACAGAAGCCAGGAATAGCTGCGGGGGACAGGGACATGGGGGATTTTTTGACCCTCCCTGGCCCCTCAAACTTGCATCCAGGGTATCTGTAGGGTACTCAGGAGGGACCTGGGGGAGGGGAGGCAAGTTGGGGGAAGGGACACCCGGGCTTAGTGGTCTCCGTGGTCTGAGGGGGACTGCACCCCCACCGGAGTCCTGGGCAGCTGCTGTCCTGGTCACGGGGCCTGAAATCCGAGCCCCTGGTGGGGGAGGGGCGACAGCTCTGGCCGAGGTTGGGGGCAGCCCTGGGTCAGGCTGGGGCTCCGGGGTCCCGGGAACTCCGGCCCTTCCGGCCGAGCGCTCCTGCTGTGACTTGCACGTTTGGGAAAAGTTACTCACCAACTGGTCATGCCCCTCTCGCCGCTGGCCGTAAGGTTCCCGGAGGGGGCCCGACCCGCTCGGCGCCACAGATCCTTAATCGCTTGTGCGGGCGAAGCCCACCCCAAGTGCCCTAGTCAGGATTGAGTCCCCACACGCGTCAGGAGTGGGGCGCACAGTGCGTGCCACAACTTCGGGATATGCGGTCCCCAACCTTGGGACCAAGATCCTCGTGACGTCCCTGATTCCGGGTCCAACTTCGGGACCATATTATCTGCCTTCTCCAACCCCAGGCCCATAACTTCGGGGGTCCTCCGCGCCGCCCCGATTCCTGAACTTTCGGGACCCTCTGCCCCTTCCATGCCCAGGTCCAGAATTTCGGGGTCCCTTCGCGCCCTCCCCAGGTCTGGAACTTCGGAGACACCTTCGCAGCCTCCGGCGAGGCTGGGCGAGGAACTTTGGGACGCTCTCTCACTGTCCCTTCCTGACTCGAGCTACGGACTTCGGGCCCCTGAGCTCCCGCAAGACCGGACCGCCCCCAGCCTCCGTATCCAGAACTTCGGGGTCCCCCGCGCCCTCCCTCGGCCCTGCAACTTCGGGGCCCCCCGCGCCAGCACGCAGTCTCGGTTGGCCAGGCTCACCCTGCCGGCTGGGCTCCCCGTGAGTGTCCCGGCGGAGTCGGGTGCGGCCCGCGGCGCCGACTCCCCGCGCCCTCCGCGCCGCCCGCGCCTTTGTCTGCGCTGCCGCTGCCGCCTGCGCCGCCTCCGGTCCCATTGCAACGGGTCCCGACGCAGCCGCCGCCCCGCCTCCCCGCCTCCCGCCCCTCCACATCCCCGAGGTCTCCCGCAGCTCCCCCTGCCGGCCCTCCGCGGCGGGGCGGGGCCGGGCGGGGCGGGGCGGGTGGGAGAGCCGCTGCAATGGAGAAAGGGCTGGGAGGGCGGGGAGTCAGGGTGAATAAGGGGTCTGGGGTGAGGGCGGGACGTTGACCCAGAGAGAGAGAGACTGAGAGAGAGGCAGAGACAGAGGGGACGGGCAGGTGGAGAACTGTAACAAGACAACTGTGACAATGCCAACGATGGTTGGATGATGTGTGTTAGGGTCCCAGAATCCAGATGGCGGGAAGGAACGTCAGTGTCCAGTTCCCACCAAATGGGCAAGTCACCTGAGGTCCACACGACCGGATTGCTCCTCTGGTCAGAGGCAGCGCACCTCTTCATATCCATGACAGGAGCAGGGCCTTCTGCCAGGGACAGCTGTGATCACCTCCCCACCCCACCTCGCTACCCCCCCCCCCCAGGTTCCGGCCTGCCCCAAGTCACGAAATGCCATTACATCCCTGAAGCTCTGAGCCTCACCACAGTTAAGCTTTCTGACAACTCAGAGGTTTTGCTTTTCATCTTCTCTGTCACATCTCCCTCTTATTTCTGTTTCCCTGACAAGAATCACACATCTGAGCTAGTAGCTTCAGGAGACTTTAGGTCAGTGGTTCTCAACCTTTTTAATGCCGCGACCCTTTAATACAGGTCCTCATGTTGTGGTAACCCCCAACCATAAAATTATTTTCATTGCTGCTACTTCATAACTGTAATTTTGCTACTGTTAATGAATCATAATGTAAATACCTGTATTTTCCGATGGCTTTAGGCGACCCCTGTGTTTGGTCATTCGACCCCCACTGGGGTTGCAACCCACAGGTTGAGAACCGCTGCTTTAGGTAAATTCTGGAGACTTATTCCCAGGCCAAGATCTGAGTTTACTCCCTCCAGGACTTTGCCCATGCTGTTCCCTCCACCAGGCATACCCTTCCTTCAGACTCATATTCTGCCTTGTCCTTCCAGGCTTGGCTCTGTGGTCGCTCTCCTAGAAGCTTGTCAGACCAACCTGGGCTTGGAAAGGATCTCACCCTGTCCTGTCACATGCCCCCATCCCTTTCTGTGATATCCCTAGTGGGTGTTACCTGTTTATTTGTTCAGCTGTGGCCAGATGGGGGCACTCCAGGAGGGCAGGCCCAGCCTGGACCTCCAGCCTCGCTGTGGAAATGGAAGCACAGACGCAGTTTCTAACTTCACCAGGCATCTGCACCAACAAAAGATTTGGCTTTGCTCTCAGGCCCAAAGCCACAAAATGCATGAACAAAGAGAATACCGTCTGTTCTGTGTAGAGTGACTTTTCCTTATTACCAAAAATATAATTAAAAAAAAAAAGTAACTGGAAAGGTGCTGGCAGGGCCAAGGCTTCTGGAAGTCATTCAGGGTGTGCTGAATGCCGAACTGCTACAGCTCTGTAGCTAGGAACACTTGGCTCTACGGTGGGGAGGGGCCCCGGCCAAATTCTCTCTTCATGTGGGCAGAAGGCAATAGCAAGAGAGAAAGTGGGGAGGTGAATCCTTTCCTGGGTCCCCCTCAGGCTCTAGGAGGGACTGGGATCCTGCTGGCCTTGAGCCACCCTAACCTGATATTGTCTTAGTCAAGTCCAAACTGAGGGAGTGGCTTTGTCAATTCAGACTTCAGTTTTCTCACCTGGAGAATGGGCTGATGCTCACAGGACTGAGGTAGGGGAGGAGGTGGGGAGGATCCAGGTGACATCAGTAGCTCCTCACTGTCCCCTGGATATAGACACAGACTCGTCTCCTTGCAGGGCAAAGTGGCTGACCAGAAACAACAGCTTTCCCTTTAGGTCAAAGAAGGATGTGAGGGAATGAGCAACTTGTCACAGGAGGGATCAAAAAGGAATAAAATGGCTTGTTTGGATCTAGAGAAGCACTTTGCGGAGTGAACTTAAGACCTCTGCCTAGTTAAATCTGACCCAACCTTTGAACTAAGGCTAAATGCTCTCTGCTCCCTGGAGGGTTCCTGTCCTATCAGATTAGGGGAAGTCTGTCATTCTTCCCCAAAGCCACATTCCCAACCACCTGGCATGGGTCATCATGGCCACCTAGAGCTGTGATAGCACGATTTGGGTACTATCCACCTCTTCTGCAGCTTTCCTCTAGCACCTAGAGCAAGGCTGATCTGCAGCAGGAATGCTGTAGATGCTTCCAGAAGAAAGAGATCCCTAGGCTCCAGTCTTGGTCCTTGGTTGTCTCCAGAGTCACATGAGCCAGAAAGTGATTCCCAGCCCTGCTGCCTCTTACCAGTGTGGGCTACACGCTGACCTGACAAGCTCAGGGGAGGCCTGCATGCCAGTCCTGCAAACTCAAAGACCTAAAGTAAGTAACCACATAGGATGATCTGAAATTAAACTTTAACTAAAAGCGGTTATGGTGGGTAGTCACCTCCTAGGCTGGCATCTTCACTGACAAGGTCAACCTTTACCTTAACTGAGCCTATCTGTCTTTTTGCATCTATGATAACATGTCCTTGAAATGTCTTCGAAACTTGTAACTTCCCTTTTTCTGGACCCTTTGGGGCACAACCTAATGTGTCTGGGCACCAGGACAGTTGCCACAAATTCCTTCATTATCATGTTAATTGTTCCTGCACCCACCTAAGTATGTGTCCATCATTTTACTTTTTATCCAATCCCAAGGTTCTCTCCCGCCCCTTCTCACCCCCTCCTCCCCCCCAACCCCTGCTTTGCTTTCTCCCTAATCTATCACCAATGGATTTCATGTAACCCACCTTCGTCCCTCCTTTGATTGCAATGTATAAAAATAGAGGAAAACACACCGTTCTCCAGAGCATTATCTCAATTCCTTGAGGTTCTGCTTCCCAGCATATGTCAACAGTAGGCTCAAATAAACTCACAAGAATTCTTTACAGCCGAGACCGGTTTGGCTCAGTGGATAGAGAGTCGACCTGTAGACTGAAAGGTCCCAGGTGTGATTCCGGTCGGGGCATGTACCTTGCTTGCGGGCACATCTCCACTGTGGGGCATGCAGGAGGCGGCTGATCGATGTCTCTCTCTCATCGATGTTTTTGACTTTCTATCTGTCTCCCTTCCTTTCTGTAAAAAAATCAATAAAATATATTAAAAACAAAAGAATTCTTTACAGGTTTGAATGTTTTTTGTTTTGTTTAAATGTATTTTTATTTTAGAGAGGAAGAGATAGGGAGAGAAAGATAGAAACATCAATGATAAGAGAGAATCACTGATTGGCTGCCTCCTGCATGCCCCACTACACTGGGGTTTGAGCCCAAAACCCAGGCATGTGCCCTTGGCTGGAATCGAACCTGGAACCCTTCAGTCCACAGGCCAACGATCTATCCACTGAGCCAAACTGGCTAGGCGGTTTGAATGTTTTTTACGTTAACACCAGCAGTGTGACTTTAAAGAAGCCAGTTTCCCTCTCTGTGCCTTAGTTTCTCCATCTATATGCCAAAACCGGTTTGGCTCAGTGGATAGAGCGTCGGCCTGTGGACCGAAAGGTCCCAGGTTCGATTCTGGTCAAGGGCATGTACCTTGGTTGCGGGCACATCCCCAGTGGGGGGCGTGCAGGAGGCGGCTGATAGATGTCTCTCTCTCATCGATATTTCTAACCCTATCCCTCTCCCTTCCTCTCTGTAAAAAAATCAATAAAATATATATTTAAAAAAAAAACACCATAAAAAAATGTGCATAAGAATGCTGCTTACTTCTGAGGTTTCCAGTAAGAATCCAAGGAGTCCTTGAGTGAAGAGGACATGGCCCCAGGAGCTTAATAAATGTTCGCTGTTATAAATATATTTGTTCTTGAGTGTTTGGGCATGTGATTTCAATCCAGAGCAAAATTCTTAGGATATTCTTTTTCAAGGTTGAAGGGTCCCAACCCAGCTTGAGCTCAGATCCAACCTGGTGTGATATTCTCTAAATCTTTAGCTCTGAGCTCCTATGTGCCTCTCCAGTCATCCTCCTCCTTCTCCTCATTCCCCTACAGCCAGGCCAGTAGAGCACCATCACACTAGCCTGGGGAAAACTATTCATCCCTCAAAGCCCCATCTTCAATGTTCTCTTCTCTGAGAAGCCCTCCCGCCTCTTTCTCTAGACTTTCCCAGCACCTTTCCTCCTTCTGATCCAATCCTGATCCCAAGGGGCTGGGGATATTTGTGTCTAACACTGACTTCCCCAGCCCGAGGGCACTTCAAGGGCTGGGTTGAGGCTTCCCTTGGGTTTTGCATCTCCCAGCATTGGGTGGATGTATGGGGATCAGGGCAGAGGAGAGTTTGATGACCCAGTCTTGCTGAAAGTGGCCCTACCCATGTTGCTCAGTAGTTAGACTCTCTGCCCACTCACTGAAGGGTCATGGGTTTGATTCCCAGTCAAGGGCACTCACCTGGGTTACAGGTTCAATCTCTGTCACTGATGGGGGCACGTGTGGGAGGCAACAAATCAATGTGTCTCTCTCACAAAGATGTTTCACTCTCTCCCTCCCTCCCTCCCTCCCTTTCTTCTTTTCACTCACTCTAAAAATCAATGGAAAATATACCCTTGGGTGAGAATTAACAACAACAAAAATGTGTGTGTGTGTGTGTGTGTGAGTGAGTAACCCTGCCTTAAATTTAGATCCAACTCAATTTCTACCCAAGGCCAAGTTTAATTCACTAAACAAACAGCACCCAGAGAGTAACAGAGCCAAGCTCCTTTAGGCCCAGGAACAAAGGGGCTTGGGGATGGGGTCATGTGCTGGGTTTTGGACTCAAGTTCCCAGGACCAGGAGAACCCCCTCCTAACTCCAAACATGGATCTGTGGTCTGGATCCCACAGACCTAATTACCCTCATTGCCTTGTGCACTAATTACCTCCACCGTGCCAGGTGGCCGGGCGGGGCTGCTCCACTTTTGGGAGGTAGGTCGGCCCGATTATTTTTGGCTTTGCCGTCCTTGAAGGCTCCAGCATCTGCCCAAATGAAGGGCAGAAATTGGGGCAGAGAAATTGCAGCAGGAGGGACACTGGGAGATGTGGGGGTTGGGTTGGCCCAGGAGCTCCCTGAGCAGGGACTTTGGACCTGAGGCCTGAGGGTCTTCGGCACATAGCTGAGGTGGCAAGACCTGGAGAGGCTGAGAATCTACTGTGAGGTGGGCTGTTCTGGAGGTCTAGTTTAAACATGGCACCATTGGTGGGAGATGGCTGGGGGTGGGGACTGGTCCGAGGGACCTGGGTGGGAACTGCTGTGTGTTTCTGGGCCTATGACCTCCTCTCTTTGCACTTTTCTTGACAGATTAAACAGGGATAATAACTCACAAAGAGTGCTCTCTCCAGGTATAGGGCACAGCATGTGTAAAGGCCCTGAGGTAGGGATAAACTGCATTGGAGGGAGGCCAGTTGGCCAACATAGAGTGAGTGGGAGGACAGTAGGGGGTTCTGTGGGCTGAGGAGTCAGGTAGAGCCTCCAGGGCTATGGTGAGATGTGGGTTTTGTCCCAGGTACTGGGGAGCCTTGGGAGAGTTTGGAGCCAGAGAGGGAGGGATGTGATCAGATTTCTACTGCATGTTCTAGGCTGAATTTTAACTTTTAGGAGAGAACCAGGGTGTGTACATGTACAGACCCTTCTTTTCCGTGAGCCTCAGTTTCCACATCTTGGACAGAGTTCGGAGGCTCATCACACAATGGACTGTTAGCCAGAGAAGCTCCCCTCTCCACAAATTCCTGAATTCTGGCTGAGCAGCCTACATGGCCTCTCCTTTGCCTGCCCTCTCCTCCTACTCTCCTTCTGTGGCCTTGAAGGAACAGCTGTGGGAACAGAGAGCAGGAGGCCTCAGGGAAGACAGTGAGGAGGGGCTCTGGGGCGAAGGGAGGCCGTGTTCCTGTTTGGTGACGGCCCACATGGGGCCGCCCAGTGCCTAATGTTCTTGCAGGAATTGGGTGACTCAGATGTGGCAGCCTCTTCTCTTCATTTGCTAGGGGGTGCCATTCCTGGTCTCCAAACACAGGTTGGAGTCAGGATTTGCTTCTCTGGGCCACCCCCCAAAACAGCCCTCCCTCTGCCCCCAGGACCTCTTTAACTAGCTGCATTGCTCACTTTCCTGCTCTCCTGGAGGCTTCAGAGGAAGAATCCAGCTCCTCATCTCCATTGGCCATGTTGCTGACCCCACATCTGAGTCTCTGAACTCAGTTCCAACACCTCCTCCTCCAGGAAGACTTCGCAGACTCCTTCTACTCCCCAATCCTGACCCCATAGGGGTCCATGTCTGGCTCTGCTTCTACCTCAGACTGGGGCTCCTTGGAGTTCAGGTATAGATCAAGACCTCTCAGGGTACCAGTGTCACCCAGTGTGAGAGGACTCCCACAAAGGGGACACTGGGGTGGAGGACACCTGCTGTGGCAGCCCAAGGTAGGACCCCATAGACCTGATCTCTAACATCATTTTTATAAAAGAGAAAACTGAGACTTAGGAGGTTTAGGCTGATTCCCCAAATCAAAAGTTGGACAGGTGGAAAGCTTGACCCTTTCCCGGCAGCCTTTGGAACCTTGTTTACCCACAGGAGAGGAATTTGGTACAATCTGGGCTTGGACTCCAAGAGTCCAAGAGCCCATCTCCATGGATGCACTGGGGGCCTCCCTGGGCCTGTCGCCTCCTCTGTAAGACTGGGGTTCTTCACCTGTTCACTTGTGTTTACGGAGCACTGATTGTGTCTCAGCGCTGTGGGAGGTTCTACCCTGAGGGAGAGCACAACTATCTGGTGGACAAGATGGATGACAAATAAAGGGCCAAGAAGGATGACTTCTGTCAGCTTATTGCAGAAGAGAGAAAACCAAACAAAGCAACACAATGACAGGTGGTTGGTGAAGGCTGCTCAGAGGAGGCATTGATTCAGGGGAACTGCATGTGCATAGGACCTGAGGTGGGGGTGTGCTCAGCCCCTTGGAGCAGCATCCAGGAGGCAGATGTGGCTGGAACAGGGTGACTTGGGAGGCTGTGGGGAGCCAGATGGGCAGGGCACTCCATAGGCTGGGTCACAAGGAGGAATGTGGACTTCATACACACAGCGCTGGGGAGCTGTGAAAGGCTTCGAGCAGGAAAGGGACAGCACCTGCTTTTACATGTTTTAGATAAAGTTCACTAGAGTACACATGACAAATGGCCTGGGGAAGGTGATCTTTTTTTTTTAATATATATTTTTATTGATTTCAGAGAAGAAGGAAGAGAGAAAGAGAAACATCAATGATGAGAGAAAATCATCGATTAGCTGCCTCCTGCAAGTCCCCTACTGGGGATGGAGCCTGCAACCCTGGGCATGTGCCCTTGACTGGAATCAAATCCAGGACCCTTCAGTCCACAGGCACATGCTCTATCCACTAAGCCAAACCAACTAGAGCAGAAGGTGATCTTAAGACTTTCATCATTGGTTATCCCAATGCAGATGGTACCCTGGTTTGTACTTGATAAACAAATGGCATTGTTATCAACATTATTATTATATCTTTGAAGTTGGCCACAGGCTCTGTGCTGGAACCCCTTCCAGGACCTCAGGGAGGAAGCCTGTGTAAATAACCTCCTTTCTGCCCTGTCTGGCCTTCCTTCCTCTCTCTCTCTCTCTTTCTCTTAAGGCCCTCTTATCACTGAAATTCCAGGCCTCCAACTGGACGGAAACATCTGCTTCCTATAGAGCAGTGGTTCTCAACCTTCCTAATGCCACGACCCTTTAAGACAGCTCCTCATGTGGTGGTGACTCCCAACCATAAAATTATTTCCGTTGCTACTTCATAACTGTAATTTTGCTACTGTTATGAACTGTAATGTAAATATCTGATATGCAGGATGTATTTTCATTGTTACAAATTGAACATAATTAAAGCATAGGGATTAATCACAAAAACAATATGTAATTATATATTGTGAAATATTTATTTCTAATTACAAATAAATGAAATTTTGTCTTGAATCGTGGTGTAGCATGGGTAACAGTCTTCATATGACAACAGTAAACTACATTGCTACATTTTTGCTACACCGAGGAGTGGTGTGTTGGTTCCTAAGACCATGGGAAACAGGTGTTTTCCAATAGTCTTAGGCGACCCCTGTGAAAGGGTCGTTCGACCCCCAAAAGGGTCGTGACCCACAGGTTGAGAACCGCTGCTATAAAGGAATCTGTTGCCCCCCACTTCCAGGCTGGGGGAGGAGGACCACTGAGGGAAGAGAAAGGAGCACACATTAGGCACCAACTGCATATGCAGGGGAAACACTATGTACAGGCTGCCCACTTCCCAGGCAGGGAACCATGGCAGGTTAAGAGCTGTGGACAGATCCAGCAGGGGCAGTCTGACTGATGTGTAGGATCCAGCGCAAAAGAAAAATTCAGGGGCCCTTGTTGGAAAATTATTTAGAACTTTAAGACAGTGACATCAGAGTGTTAAACTCAGAAGCTGGCCCTGGTGGGCCAGATTGCTGTCACAGCAATCTTCTACAGCTGCGGAAACTGCGTCTGAGAGAGGGAGGGAGGTGTGCCAAGAGCTAGGGGCCATGGGGACGCTCCCACCTCTCCTGAGACAGTGGCACGAGTGTTGAGTGGCTAGTGGGCTGGTGAGTAGACCTCAGAAGCTGGGACGTACCAATCTTATTCTTTTTTTTTTTTTTTAATATATCTTACTGAATTTTTACAGAGAGGAAGGGAGAGGGATAGAAAGTCAGAAACATCAATGAGAGAGAGACATCGATCAGCCGCCTCCTGGATGCTCCACACTGGAGATGTGCTTGCAAGCAAGGTACATGCCCCCGACCAGAATCGAACCTGGGACCTTTCAGTCTGCAGGCCGACTCTCTATCCACTGAGCCAAACCAGTCTCGGCCCAATCTTATTCTTGATGAGAAGCCAGAAGTTGCTGTGGCCTCAGTGGCATAGGGGTTGGAGAAGGGCAGCGACATACATGCATACATTTTCTTTTCTTCGTTAATATATTTTTATTGATTTCAGAGGAAGGGAGAGGGAGAGAGAGATAAAAACATCAAGGAAGAGAGAATCATTGGTTGGCTGACTCCAACATGCTACCCCACTGGGAATGGAGCAGACAGCCCGGCATGTGCTCCGACCGAGGATGGAACTGTGACCTGCTGGTTTATATTTTGATGCTGGGCCATGAGTACATTTTCTAACACACACACACACACACACACACACTTTTTAGTAATTTTTCTTTTAAAAAATATACTTTATTGATTTTTTACAGAGAGGAAGGGGCAAGGATAGAGAGTCAGAAACATTGATGAGAGAGAAACACCCATCAGCTGCCTGCTGCACATCTCCTACTGGGGATATGCCCACAACCAAGTACATGCCCCTGACCAGAATCAAACCCGGGACCCTTCAGTCTGCAGGCTGACGCTCTATCCACTGAGCCAAACCAGCCAGGGCTTCTAACATATTTAGCTTTATGTATTTTCTCTTCTGATTGGCAACGAGATATGTACTCTGTAAAATCTGTTTCAGAGGAAACACAGACAAGCATAATGTAAATAATGTAAATAGGTCTCTTGTCATGGCATTTAATTCCCTGAATGCATTTTTATTCCATACTTACAATGTGCCTAGTGTTCACTGATAAGTTAAAACACACTGACACAGCCTGGCCAGCATGACTCAGTGGTTGAGCGTCGACCTATGAACCCGGTCACGGTTCAATTCCAGGTCAGGGCACACGGCTGGGTTTGGGTTCAATTGCCAGTGTAGTTGCATGCAGGAGGCAGTCGATTGATGAGTCATTGATGTTCCTATCTCTCTCTCCTTCTCCCTTCCTCTCTGAAATCAATAAAAATATATTTTAAAAACACACACACACACAGAAAATAAACTAAATTCAGATGCCATCCCTGTCCTCAGTGCGCGTGGGCTGGCACATTCCAGGTGCTAGGTGAAAATCTGTTGAGTAAATGAAAATTTAAGGACAAGGTGAATGCCTAGAAATCACTGTTATAACAGGTTGGTCTATTTAATTCTAGATTTTCACTTTTTTTTCGTCTCTTCTCAGCCACAATGCAATCATACTGTACCCAGGACTTCCCAGTGGAGGCCCACTTTCTATACTGATTAATATCAGTCTGCCCTCTTGTGTTGAAAGATTTTTATCAGGGCTTTCCCATGATTTGTTAAACTGATCCCCTATGGTTGGGCATCTAGGGTGCTTCCTCAAGGGATGCTTTTGGGGGCTGGCCTTAAAGGTGGAATCACAGCGGTGCCAGCATGGCTCAGTGGTTGGGTGCCAACCCATGAACCAAGAGGTTGCTGGTTCATTTCCCAGTCAGGCAGGAAGGCAGGGAAGGTTAGGGAGGTGAGGGACGCTCTGTAAGAGATCAACCGGAAGACTTGTATGCATGTATATAAGCATAACCAATGGAGATAAGACACTGGGAGAGGGGGCAGGTGAGGGCATGTACTGGGGGGTAAGAGAGGCCAGGGGGAGGTCAATGGGGAGGAAAAAAGGAGACATATGCACTACTAGTTGTAATACTTTAAACAATAATAAAAAAAAAGTTGAAGACCAGCAATTAAAAAAAAAAATTCCCAGTCTGGGCCCTGTGCTGGGTGTGGGGGCTACAATAAGCATAAAATGTAAATATATAAACAAGGAGAGATCACATTGTCATAAGTACTGAGAATGAAATCAAGCAGGAAGCAGAGATGGCGTGGAGAGCATGAAAATGAGGGTGAGGGTGGGGGACAGAAGTGGGAGCTGCCCTATTGTCTCCTGGTTGTACAGAGAGGCACCCTCTGAGGAGGTGACATTTGAGCTGAAATTGAAAAGAGGAAAAGTCATGCACAATGAGATCAGGAGGAAAGGTGTCCCAAGTGGAGGGCACAGCATGTGCAAAGGTCCTGGGGTGGAAAGGAGCTGGACATGTTTGAGGAACATCAAGGAGGATGCTGAAGTTCCAACAGGGTGTACGTGAGTGGGGGCAGGGAGATAAGTGGGATGAGGGGAATCATAGGAGAGTTTGAGCTGGGGAGTAACTTGATGTGGTTTCTAAGTTCTGGAAACCTTCCTGTGGCTATTGTTGGGAGAAGACACTCAGAGGATGACAGTGTCAGGGAAACCAAAGATGAGTTGGGGCAGCCTCTGGGAGGCTCTGGTGGCCTGCCTGAGTGGGGGAAGTGATCATGAGAAGCTGGTCAAGGGTTTGAGGGGCATGTTCTGGAGGCTGAAGGAGGAGTCTAGGAGGCTCCTAGATGTTTGGCAGAGTTTATGATTCAGGGAGACTTGGAGGGCACTGGGCAGGACCGAGGGTGGCCCTGGGGACTCATGTTCACATCTCATATGACCTTGAACTTCTTTGGCAAAGATGTGCACAGGAACACAGACAAACAACCAGATGTCCATCTTCCCCCAGAAGAAGGCAGGAAAAGGAAAAAAATTTAAAAGGAGGGGTTGGGTGGGCAGAAGGCTGTGTAAGATGTTTCACCATTCTGTGGGAAGGAAGCAAGTTAGAGCTAGCCTGCTCCTCCCCACCCTGCTTCCTCTGGCAAACTCTCTTAAAAGTCACTGCATTGTGCTGACAGGGCAATGCTTGCTGGACTCAGGCCCACACGGGATGTGGAGACTGTTCCCTGTTGAGTCAGCTGTTTCTGGATTGGAATCTCTGCCCATCCCTGGTTACCTGTATGAGCCTGGACACGGAAACACTTTTCAGGAAATTGTTCTGGAGCTTCCAGGTTCCACATGGAACAAAACAAATGGTCCCTGCCTCACATCATCCACAAAAACTCAGTGTTGGGTAAAGACTTTCTTCTAGAGCTGTTGTGAGATTGGGTCCCGGTTGTGCAGTTGGCACTCTAACGACTGCTGCCATTATTATTCTGTCTTTAAGATTTAGTATATTCACATGAGTGCATGTACAACTGAAAAAAACTAAAGTCTGTCAAATGTATTGCTGTCAATTTTCTGGTTGTAATAATGTACTATATTCATGCAGGTGTTCCTGGTGGAAGTGGAGTAAAGGGTACCCCAGACCTCTTTATTTATATTTCAAGTTTTATTTATTTATGTATTTATTTATTTATTTATTGTTTTTTAATACTTTTTTATTGATTTCAGAGAGAAAAGGAGAGGGAGAGATAGAAACATCAATGATGAGAGGGTATCATTGATTGGCTTCCTCCTGCATAGCCCCCAGAGGAGATTGAGCCCCCAACCCAGAAGTGTGCCCTCAGCTGAAATCAAACCCCCAGGACCAACACTCTGGCCACTGAGCCAAATTGGCTAGAGCCCAACAGTTTTATTGAGATACTAGAGGCGCAAAGCATGAATTTGTGCACGGGTGGGGTACGGCCGGCCCCAATCATCGTGGATTGAGGCTGGACCTGTCTAAAGGAGGAGATGGCGGGAAGTTGGCAGGCTGGCCTGACCCAATCTGGATGATCAGGGCTGGGCAGGCTGGGGGAAGGGGCCACAGGTGATTGGATGGTGAGCCCTGATCCTGATTAGGGTTGGTGACTGATTGGGAGCCAGCAGCCAGGGCAAGGGGCTGGGGGCCGATCAGGGTGGTGGGAGCCCCTAGAGAGCGGGGCCAGCTGGGGGAGGGGCTGCAGGAGGTTGGCTAGCCAGCCCTGCCCCCTATTGGGATGGGGGGTGTGATCATGGGTGGGCAGCAGTGGGGAGGGGCTGAGGGCTTATCGTGGTGGGGCAGGCTGATCAGGGATGGGACTGGCTGGTGGGGGAAAGCAGGGGTGTTTGGCTGGAGGCCAGCTCTTTTTATTAAAAAATATATTTTATTGATTTTTTTACAGAGAGGAAGGGAGAAGAACAGAGAGTCAAAAACATCGATGAGAGAGAAACATTGATCAGCTGCCTCCTGCACACCCCCGACTGGAGATGTGCCTGCAACCAAGGTACATGTCCTTGTCTGGAATCTAACCTGGGACCCTTCAGTCTGCAGGCTGACACTCAATCCACTGAGCCAAACTGTTTAGGCCTGGGGGCCAGCTCTTTTTTTTTTTTTTAATATATTTTATTGATTTTCTACAGAGAGAAAGGGAGAAGGATAGAGAGTTAGAAACATCGATGAGAGACAGCCACCTCCTGCACGCCCCCTACTGAAGATGTGCCTGCAACCAGAATACATGCCCTTGACCAGAATCGAACCTGGGACCTTTCAGTCCGCAGACTAGGCTCCATCCACTGAGCCAAACCGGTTCCGGCGGGGGCCAGCTCTTGATGGGGTGGTAGAGTTCGATCAGGGGCAGGCCGACAAGGGAGAGGGGCCATGAGTTTGGCCAGCCACAGTGAGTGTCATGGGGACCAGTTGTTATGGTCGTTATGGCCATTACAGTTGCTGGCTTTTTATATATAGAGATAATTTACATACCACAAAGCCCATCCTTACTTTTTATTTTTTAATTTTATATTTGTATTGATTTCAGAGAGGAAAAGAGAGAGAGAGAGAGATAGAAACACCAGTGATGAGAGGGAAACATTAATTGGCGGCCTCGTGCACGTCCCCCACTGAAGATCAGGCCTGCAACCCGAGCATGTGCTCTTGACCAAATCAAATCCAGGACCAATTCACAGGTCGACACTCTATTCACTGACCCAAACCAGTTAGGGCTAGAGTCCATCCTTTTATGACTATTTTTAAAAAACATATTTTATTGATTTTTTACAGAGAGGAAGGAAGAGAGATAGAAAGTCAGAAACATCGATGAGAGAGAGACATCGATCAGCCGCCTCCTGCACGCCCCACACTGGAGATGTGCCCGCAAGCAAGGTACATGCCCCCGACCGGAATTGAACCTGGGACCTTTCAGTCCGTAAGCTGACGCTCTATCCACTGAACAAAACCGGTCTTGGCATGACTATTTTTTTTTAATCTATTTTATTGGAAGGGAGAGAGATAAGAGAGTTAGAAACATCGATGAGAAACCTTGATCAGCTGCCTCCTGCACGCCCCCTACTGGAGATGTGCCCGCAACCAATGTACATGCCCTTGACCAGAATCGAACCTGGGACCTTCCAGTCCACAGGCCGACGCTCTATCCACTGAGCCAAACTGGTTTTGGCGAGTCCATTCTTTTAATGTATCCAATTCAATGGGTTTTTAGTATATTCACAAAGTTGTACAACCATCATCACTAATTCCAGAATATATTCATCACCGCCCTCACCCCCAAAAAGAAACTTCCCACTAATTAGCAGTCACTTCTCATTCTCCTCTCCCCCTACCTTGTGTCAGTCACTAATGTACATTGCCTCTATTGACGTGCCTATTTGAGGCATTTCATACAAATGGAACCATATCATATGTGCTATTTTATGTCTGGCTTCTTTCGTTCAACATCAGGTTGTTGAGATTCATTCATGTGCAGCCTGTGTCACTTTTCTTTTTAATTGATTTTAGTGAGAAAGGAAGGGAGAGGGAAAAGGAAGAGGGAGAGGGAGATAAAAAGGGAGAGGGAGAGAAAGAGCGAGAGGGAGACATTGATCAGTTGCTTCCCATACATACTTACAACCTGATGGGGAATCTTTTGGTGCACTGGGACAATGCTCAATCAACTGAGCCATACTAGCTAGGGCAGCTTGTATCATTTTTAATTCATTTTTTTTTATCCTCGCCCGAGGACATATTCATTGACTTTAGAGAGAGAATAGGAGTTTTCCAAATTGAAGTTGGGAACTGATAGTGAACTCAACTTTATAAAATCGAATAAACAATAAAATAAGCACAATTTAAAAATGAAAATGAATGCATACTCTTTTGTCTGCATGACCTGAAGGAGTGTTTACTTTTGGACACTTCGAAGCCCACCCTGAACCACACCTGGCTCACCCAGGCCAACTCCTGAATGACGTTGTCCATGTCCACCACCGTGACAGTGTTGTTACAGCATGTCAGTCTCTTTGTTCTTCAGGAGGATGGAGAAATCGGAAAATTTGGGCCACCTGCACTCCTAGTTGATGCCCATGGGAATAACAAAGGTCAAAGGTGAGACCTGACTGGGAACCTTTCCCAAAGACCTGCTTTCTCTCATTTAGGCTGGGTTTGTTCTGGCCTCTTTCTCCCCATGTGGTCGGCACATGGCTCTGGCAGGTTGCCACAGAGAGTGAGGACAACTTTCTCATCTGAAAATAAATTATGACCCTGAATGGGTAAACAAGAAACTAGGGCAGAAGAGAGGGTACAGGGGGTAGCGGGGGGACTGAGGGGAAAGAGAATTGTGTCTTTCCTGGGAAGATGAATGCAGACTTGAGAGGCTGGTCTTCATAGCCACATAGTCTATCTCTGCTGTGCCCCCAGCTATTCCTAAGCGCCTGGTACCCACTATACCTCCTGACTCTTAGGCCTGACACCTCTTCTTAAATCAAGGGGAGAGGGCAGGATGGAACTTAGTGGCAGGTCCAGAGGTGCTCCCCAGGCCTGATTGATGATGATGTGAAGCAGGAGGCATTTGGAGGTGTGAATGTCTTGGTCAAAAGAAAGATGTGTATAGCTCAGGGGTGAAGACTTGATTTTGGGTCTGTTCCTGCTCCTTCTGGGGAACAGCATCTTGGTGTGCTCAGGGCTGACCTTCTCCCCTCTCAGGGAGGGTCACCTAGTGAATGAATGAGTGAACCAACAGATAGATGGATGGAGGTTACTGAGAAGCTGTCAGGGAGACACTGGAGGGACTTATGGCAACATGTGAACTGGGTCCTGGGAGGAAGTAATGGGAAGAGAGAGTCTCCATTCAAATCTGGTGCTTTTTTTTCTTTTTTTTCCCCTGAGACCACAGCTGTCTCTGAAACAAAGACCGGCAATTGCCGCCAGCATGTACTTTGTCATTTCTACTTCCCTTAAATATTCTGGAGTGAATTTTCTTTTTAAACTGCACTGGCGAGCTGTCTTTGTGTAATGAGGCGAAGGCTGGGGAGGAGCAGGAATAGCAGCCCCTCTTTCCCAGGGCGGACATTTTGGAGTAGACCTGCCTTCTCTTTGCTCAAAAACAGCTGAAAGCCCCTGTATATGGCATCTGCATCTGTCTACATTTTACATTTCTACAAAAAATCACATCCTACTTTGCTTTTACCCCCAGGATCAAACTCCTTTTTCCAAAGCTCCATCATATTTCACATCCAAAGTCCCCTCATAGTTTCCCTTCCTTCCCTCTATTTGCTGTGGCCCCGGGATTTACCAGCAAGCAAGGCTCCTGACACATCTGTGGACATCAGGACTCACACCCTGGGTTGACCCCAGTGGTTTGTCTCATGGAGCAGTTGGGCACCAGTGTTTAAAGGCACCAGCCCAGTGGCATATTACTCAGCCACAAAAAGGACTGAAACATACCATAGGATGAACCTCGAAACATCATGCCACATAAAAGAATCGAGACACAAAAGACCACATGTTGTCTGTTCCCATTTATATGAAATGTCCGGAAAAGGCAAATCCATAGAGACAGAAAGGAGAGTAGCGTTTCTCAGAGGCTGAGGAGGGAGAATGGGAAGTGACTGCTTATGGGAGCAAAGTCTCTTTTTTGTGTGATGGAATGTTCCGGAACTAGGTAGAGGTACTGGTTGTACAACATTGTGAATGTGTTAATGCCACTGAATTGTTCACTTTAAAAAATGGAGAATGTGCCCTGGATAGTGTGCTCAGTGATTGTCTCTCTCCCTTCCTCCTTCTGCTCTCTGAAAAGCAATGGACAAAGGATCCTCAGGTGGGGATTAAAAAAAAAGGGGGGAATTTTGTTTTGTGAGTTTTACATCAGTGAGAAACTAAAAGGCTGAGGTGATCCTCATGGAAGCCAGCAAGCACAGGTGTTAGCATTTCTGACATTTCTCTGGGGTCCTGTCAGCAAGGGGTTGCTACTTGGGCATTTGTTTCACTGCCTGGCTTTCCTCGAAATCCCTTTCACATACACTCTTCTCAGCTGAAATCTGAACAAGAACAACATCCACATGCTACAAATAAGAAAATGGAGGCTCTATGAATTTGCAGGGTCATCCATGGTGGCCCTTCCATCATGTCATGGGGTTTAGGTAAGGACTTGAGAACTTTATTTTTAGGAAGACAATTGGGCTGATAGAAAACCTCAATGACAGCTTCCTGGTGACACAGAATGGTGGAAATGGAACATCTGACGTCTGTGAGCTTCATGGAGTGCTGGCACTGATTCTCAGAATCCTGGTGGTAGTACTACTATTCTCCCATTTTACAAGTGAGGAAACAGGCTTACAGAGATGGATCACTTGCTCTAGGTCGCATAGCACAGTGAGGATATGTAAAGGCTGAGGATTCAAACCCTCAAATTCTGTTTTGCTCTGAGCTTTCTCTGGGCAAAATCAAGTCATCAAAATGTAAATGCTGAAATCTCCAAGTGGAACCTCACTCCTGGACCAGGAATTCCAGGAACTGTGAGACTGTGTTCCCAAGACAACCTGGGAAATCTCTGGAGAAAAATCAAGCAAAGGGTGGGCCAACTTGTGAGGTCCCCCTCCTGAGGTCTGAGGGAAGTGGTTGGTGCCAGATTCATCATGGAGCTGCAATTCTTGTGTTTTTAAAAAAATATAATTTATTGATTTTTTTACAGGGAGAAAGGGAGAGGGATAGTTAGAAACATTGATGAGAGAGAAACATCGATCAGCTCTCTCCTGCACACCCCCGACTGGGGATGTGCCTGCAACCAAGGTACATGCTCTTGACCGGAATCAAACCTGGGACCTCAGTCTGCAGGCCGACACTCTGTCCACTGAGCCAAACCGGTTTCAGCATGGAGCTGCAATTCTTGAGTCAGTTCTCAGGGCTATGAGCATGGGCTTGGTGGGAAATAGGAATGACGTGTGTGCAGGTACATGCATAGTTGTATGTACACAAGCATGAGTTGCATGTGTGCACGTGCTTCAAAACCAGATGAGACCAATGGGAGATCCTTGAAAATACAGGTGTGGAGTCAGACTGGCTTGGGCCTCAGTTTCTCCACTGGGAAATGGGCTGGCTCCTGCTGGATTCAAGGATTAATGTACAGAGAGGCCATTGACTATCAGAAGATGACAGTTTATAGTCTGTGCTATAGGCTCTGAAATGGACACTTGTCATCTCCTTTGATTTTGAAAGCAAATCCAAGGCTGAGTTTATCATCCACAATATTTTGTCATTCTAAAATCATAGAAGCAAAGATGTCAAACCACATAGAAATGTGTGAGGTAAACAGTGAAAATTCCACCCATGGCCGTGGTTTGTGGTAGAGTGCTTCTCAGGATCTATGGCTCCCATCATGTCCCAGGCAGGCACAGCTGGGAAAAACAGCTTTGACAGGGTCAATCCCCCTCTTCCCTGCTCCCAAGTTGGACTGCACAGGCATACTGGGAAGGGAGAGCCCTTTGGCCTCAGAAATGACACTTCTAGAGCTTTATTTATAGTGTTGTAGGGTATAGGAAACAATCCTTTAGAATATTTGTTAGATAAAGGGCAGCCCATGGCAAAACAATTTTTTGAGGGGAAATTTTTAAGTAAAAAGCAGAGTAGCATATACAGTGTAGTTGGCATCTTTAAGGTCGTATCTGAAATGTGCCTGTGATAATCTACATGTAGGGACCTGAGACCTGGGCGCTGCAGGCCAGGTAAACAGAAGCCATATCTGTACCTTTGGATTCTGGCCAGAGTTATTTATTCACAAATAGCACTTGAACATTTACTCACATGGAAAGACTGCTGAGACCTCCAGTCATGTGAGGAAGTGAATCTCTAGGCAGCATGCATGATGTGTCATTATTTAAACAATTAACTTTTCTATTTAATTTTCTTGATAGGTGAGAATGGGAAGGAGGGGAAACCTTTCATTCTGCACATATCTGGGTGTTTTTCTTTTCTTTTTAAAAAATTTATTTTTTTTTAGAGAGAGTGAGAGAGAGAAAAACATTAACCTATTGTTCCACCCATCCATGCACCCACTGGCTGACACTTCCATGTGCCCTGATCAGGCATAGAGCTTGCAACTGTGGTGCATAGGGATGTTCATGCATAGCTGTATGTACATAAAACTCTGGCTAGGGCTGAGTTTTTTTTAGCTTTTACAAAAAAAAAATGTACTGGAGTTGATCATGCATGTTTGCACATATTATGCATGCATGTATTACACACATGCATGTGTGTATGCACACATACATGCAAAAAGAGACCTGGCCTTTTTCTTTATTGATTTTAGAGAGAAACATCAGTTTGTTACTTCATCTATCCATGCATTCATTGGTTCTGCTTTTTATTTAAAAAATGTTTATTTCTAACTAGAGGCCTGATGTATGAAGTTTATGCAAGGGACTCGGCCCTCACAGCCACAGTGGCTGCCTTGGCCATCACAGCCCTGGCTTTGTTTGGAAGGTCGTCCGGTTGTCCGGTCTAATTGCATATTACGCTTTTATTATTATAGATTACATGTAATTTTTAAAAGTTTAATTGTTGACAGTATTATAGATGTCTTAGTCTTTTTTTAAAATACATTTTTAGTAATTTCAGAAAGGAAGGGAGGAGAGAGGGATAGAAACATCAATGATGAGAATCTTTTGTTTGCTGCCTCCGGCACATTCCACACTGGGGATTGAGCCCACAACCCAAGCATGTGCCCTTGAATGGAATTGAACCTGGGGCCCTTCAGAACATAGGCTGATGTTCTTCCTACTGAGCCAAACTGGCTAGGGCTCATTGATTCTTGTATGTGCCCTGACATGGGATTAAACCTCCAATCTTGACGTATCAGGACGCTCTAACCAACTGAGCTACCTGGCCAGGGCCACAAAGGCCTGCTTTAAAACTGAAGATTGGAGGCCACTAAGACCAAGATGGCCGGGTAACTTGCTGCTTTCCTCAAGAATGCGTGGGCCAAGGAGCTGGTCCTGGATGAGTTCTTCACCATTGGAAGAACATCCGAAAGCTTGCCCCTTCAACCCCTACACCAAGCAGGAGGCCATGATTAATCAGGTTATACCCTACAACTACCCAGTGCTAGTTGGAGATGATGGAAATATGCCCAACACTTCCAGCCATCTCCAGAACCCCTAGGGCCCAAGTTGGAGTGACTGAGAGCATCTCCACTGACAGGTTCCTCCCCTATGGCCCCCAATAAAAAGGTGACAATGGCAAAAACAAAAACAAACACCCCCCCCACACACACACACAAAAAAAAACTCACCCCAAAACAAAACTAAATATTAGAGCCTCTCTGGCAGCATGCTCTGCTTCTCACAGTGCCCTAGGACATTTAGGAGGCTTCCTGGAGGTGAAGGTGGGGAGAAGGGAGAGGAATGGCATATTTAGGTCCCAGTTAGCCCTAAATTACAGGGTAGCAGATGAAATGCTACCTTCTGAACTGAAAGAAATCCTTTCTAGATGCCTGAGGTAGAATGACCAGCCTGAGGTCAAAGCCTGGGCCATCTCCCAGGCTGGAGACCCCATACCATATGTCCTCATCTAAGTGATCACCAGTCTGCTGGTGAAAAGGGAGTTGGGGGGCTATTGGAGAACAATTCTGATTGCTGCTCATCCCCCACTTCCAATCTTCCCAGAGTGGGTGAAGGTTGTAGGTTTTGGGTGACTTTCTCAGGGCATGGCACTAAGACCCATATCACACACCCACTTCCCAGGCTCTGGTGAAGATGAAGGCAAATATCTTGGAGGTTCTGGGCTGACAGCAGCTCCCATCATTGTCAAATGGGCCCTCACCACTCCTGAGTGTCCTCCAAGACACAGTGGGGAGAAGGAAGACTCAGGGGTCCCACATCAGCTTCCTAAGGAGCCTTGTCTCATCTGTACCCATTTGATTTGCTGACAGATCCCCTCCCCAACCATTCCCCACTTCCCTGGTACTCTGGGTACATCCAAAGCTTGCCTCCTGACTGTGCCATGCTCAGGTGGAAGCCCCTGCAGGCCCATGTGTTCATCCATCTGCTGTGATCTTTGCCCTCTCCCGCAACCTGAAGGGCCAGGGGTAGCTGGTAGAGGAATCAGACATAGGCTGACAGCACATAGGAACAACAGGGAACTTTGAAGACATCCACAGATTGGCTTCTCGGTCAGGGGAGGTCTAGCTGCACCTTGGTCTATCTCTGGCAGGTAGAACCCCAAACCTGGGAGTCGGCAAGGCCTTGTCGGGGGTGGGGATGGGGGACAGCTGGGGCAGCTAAGACAGGGTTTTCAAGTCACAATATCCTCTCAAAGGTATGTTTCTGTTCCTAGAACCTCCTCCTTCCCATAAGAGAGTCTGTCTGCTCCCTGATGTACTGGGTCCTGATCACTACCTGCCCTCGTCTCAGCACTTTCAGGGCTTTCCCAGTTACTGACTAGGCTCCTATCCTGGCAGACAGAGGACATGCCTAGAGGCAGGGTGTTTATGATCTGGTTCCATGTCAGTATCACATCTACCATATACCCCAATGGCCTGATTTTATAAATACATCAGTGGAGACCATGGAAGATCAGGTTCCTCTACATTTATTGCAACTGCTAAGTGATTAACATTCACAACTTTTTAGATTAAAAACAAAAACAAAACTTGCATTTTGTAACATCACAAACGTCTTCTAGATTTTACCAAGGACCAAAAACACTAAAATTCTCTATTTGATTTCCAGTGATGGAAACAAGCCAGAGACAGTAAGCACCCAAAGTGGCGAGTTAGCACTTTCCGGATGCCTGTTGTCCTCACGGGAGAGACCCTGGAACTAGAATGACAGAAAAGACGCTGTGACTTTGACAAGGCCACACACCCGCACACACACTCACAAGTTCCCTGCAGAGCATCCTTTGCTGAGAGAGCAAAATTGCACAGCGGGCCAGCACGCACAGGTCCCCAGCCAGCAGCTGGCAGAGGACACTCCACCATGCTCCACCCGGGCACCTGCAACGCCTCAATGTTGACTCCACAGGAGAAATGTCACTTAAGTGCTCAGAAGACTTTGCAGGCTCAAGAAGTAGGTGGTTCCTTTAATACTTGCCAAAGGTTCATGTCCCTAGGGGGAGGAGTGGCAGGAAGTTGTGGGGACAAGGCTCACATCCTGGGAATTCCTAAAGCATTTTACTTGTGAATAAAAGTGGAGAAAGCCAAGAATGAACATACTAGGACAGAGCGAATATGACATTCAGAGCTACACTCAAAGAGAAAGAGAAATATGCTGGGGGATGCACATCTTACTCAGGCCAACAAGTATTTTGTGATCAAGGCCCTGTTCTCAGAATTCCATGTTGTGGCCCAACCCACAGCCAACATGGAAGGCTGACGGAAGGACTAGGAAAGATAGGAGTAGAAGATGAACTTCCACAGGTGTGCTTCTCCCAAAACACACTACCCTTGCAGGCTGGTTCATCTCTGCTGAAGGACTGTTAGCATTGCCATGGCCATAACGATGTGCTGGATGCCAGAGCAATAGAAGTGATCAGAAGCAGGCAGAGATCTGGGGGCTATATCTGACATGTAGAGAGTCGGCACCAGGCAGGCGAGATGCCATGGTGAGCAGCAGAACACACATAGATAAGACAGAACCACAGAAGCAGGATTATAATTGAGAGGCCTGTGCTCTGAGAAAGCAAGGATTTCTTGGCAGCCAACACAAGCAGCTGACAAAGTAACTCACTGCTGTGTTCCTCAAGCAAGTACCATCAGAACAACTAAGTTATCTAGATTTTAGCACATATTTAAAACTTCAACACTGCTGTTTTAGGAAGAAGCGCTGAGATTATTACAGCCTGAGAATTTAACATGTAGTTGCAAAGCACAGGGAGAAGCTGGAAGGGGTGGCAGTCATACACCTCGAAAGAGCAAACAGCTGTGGAGCCCACCCCAAGATCCTCCCTGTTCTATATAAGGGCCCTAACAAAACAACTATTTCCACTGCACACATGCAAAAAATGAAGAGTCTGGAAGAGTTTATCCCCACCCCTTTGTAGGAAACCTCATATGTGGTTTAAAAAGAAAACACAAACTGTAGCTTTCTTTATGGATTCTAAAGAGAATTAAAAATTTGGGGAAAGTTTCAGCAGTGTCATGACTACTCCCCACTGAATACAGCTGTATTATACCGTTGCTAAATTTTGTTAAGTCTCTTGGGATGCATTTAAGAGATGAGACTCCATAAAAAACACATTCATGGAATCAAGTATCTCCACTTGTTCAGAGCTTCAGTGCTCCACCGACAGGCTGTGGTGCCATAGCACAGATTACATCCCGTTTAAGTTCTGGAAACAATAAGAAGACACAGTTGGTAATCATTTCAGCATCAAGTTTGCTAACAGAACACTTCTGGAGAGCAACGTGCCAGGGCAGCGCCTCCTTCTGTGGGATCCAGGAAAGACTCGGAGAGGACTTGCTGCCCAAAGCAGTTGGAAGAAGAGGAAAGGCAAAAGCAGATTGGAAGTGGTGCATTCTTTTTTCTTTAAGAAAAAGAAAAGCCAGCAGAATCTCTGTATCAGAAACTGCAGAGACATTTGTTTTTCATGTACACACCGAACTGACTTGGGCTCTGGCTCCAGGGTGGATCCGGGGCAGAGGTGGCGTTTTTAGAATAATTGTTGCTTCAAGGCTTATCTTTCTCACCAATGGTTTTCATCTATTTAAGGAGAGAACAATTTTGTTCAAAACTGAGTTGGACATTATGAGTGGGGAGGGAAACTAAAAAGGGAGGAGAAAGATGAGGACATTCATAGGGCCAAGACCCTTCAGAAGGAAAAGGATTTGAAGACCCTCAGAGAGGGAAACGATCCTCTGCAGCCAGGTTCCAGGTCACCCTTACACTTGTGGGACATAAGGCCGCTCCTGGGAGTCCTGAACTGAGGCCCCACAAGTGGGCCACGTGCAACTGTCCTTGGCAAGTGTGGTATTCACTCCTTCAGCCAAACCTGGAAGGTGAGGCGCGGGACAACATCCGCATCCAAAGACTCCTTTTGTTTCCCTCAAAGATTTTTTTTTTTAGGTCTGGTTTTGGAGTGTGGGGAACACCAACTTTTGTGGAGGAACCACTGCTGCATATCAAAATGCCAGCTTAGGCAGGATGCCCAACGTTCCAGCTCATGCACATACCTATTTGTTGGCTCGTTTGTGTCTGTACATCTGCATCATCCTCTGACGGAAGACGTCAAACGTGTCTTCCTTGTGCTCCTGCCCTTCAGCGCCCAACCCCTCCCCTTCGGAGGCCGTACCCCTAAGGAGCAAAATGGAGAGTTAGCCACACCTGTACCCAGACCTGGCCACCAAGACATTGGAAATGGCTTGAGCAATCAGAATGGACAGAAGTATGTGGCGGCAAAGGAGAGGGAAAGTGCAGATGTGATCCTCACAGGAACAGGGCACTCACCTGTGCAGGTGTTCAGGAGCCTAGATTACAGCAGAAGGTCCCTTGCCCCCGACAGGTACCAAACTTAGTTATCAATGAAATAAATGCTGGATGTTAATGGACTTAACCAATTAACAGGGTTGGCCCCTGGCAGGGTTACATATGGGTTTCCAGAAAAGAAAATGTGCTTCTTGGTATAACTACCTAGAATCACCACTCAGCTTTTATGACAATATGGCCAAATGCCAGGGGCCAAGAAGCCATTTAAAAAGTCTGCACAAGCACAGCAAGGAGCAGGGTGAACAATTGCCTATGGAAATGTCTGCTTCTCTTCTCATCTGAAGACTTCCTTCACTAAAAACAAAAAATAAAACAACCTCCCCACCCACACACACGCCAAAAAACTGCCAACTTTAAACCATGTTCACCATGAAGGGAACCAAGAATTGGGCTGCAGGTGGAAGGACTTAGGACCAGAATTCCAAAGGAAGCCTCTTCTTCTAGGCACAGGCACAACACCTCACTTCCCTCCCCAGCCCCAAGTGCCTGATGCATACATGCCAACGGGCTCCCTGATGCCCTTCCCACAGGAGCCCAGGCCGTGGCCTTCCTTCCAGCCCATCTTCTGCAGCATCTGGAACCCCAGGTTCTTGTCGGTCAGCTTTTGCTGGGTGAAGTCAAAGTCCTTGGGTTTCTAAGGAAAGAGTAGAGTGCAACATGTGGGTTGTAGCAAAGTGTCCATAGTGAGTCTCCAGCATGGCCCAGCACTGACTCCCCAGACACTCACCATCAAATCATGGTCACCTCCCCAGTTCTCAACCTAGAAGGGACAAAACAACCTAGACAGGTACTAAGAGTTCAGTGACAGGAAGGGAAGTACACTCTGAGGTATGAGCAGTGTGTGTGTGTGTGTGTGTGTGTGTGTGATACTGAATGAATCTTGGGGAGCTGGGAGATGAGGGGGTCTTGACAGGATGATGGACTGAAGTCCATCTGTTGCCCATTGAAGGAGGGATGCAAAGGAGGGAGGAGCTTGATGCTGGCTGGGGCAGGAAGAAGGGACAAACAGCAGTGCAGGAGGGATAGTGCAGGCTGAAGGCCAGGGGAACAATGGGCAGGAGCTGCTAGCCTTGGGGGCGCCAGCTACCATCAGGAAATGACCTAAGAACAGAGGAGATGGAACCTACCACTGATATGACAAGGGGTGCCTGTCATGCTTTCTCTCCCAGGCCCAGAAAAGAACAGCTGGGTGAATAATGGGCAGGACACATACCTGAGTTGTGGGTTCAATTTTTGGTCAGGGCACGTACGGAAGGCAACTGATCAATATTTCTCTCTCACATTAATGTTTCTCTCTGTCTCTCTCTCTCTCCCCCTACTTCTAGTTAAAGCATGTCGGGTAAGGATTAATAAAAATAAAATACAAAAAAACACATTACAGTCCACTAAATCTGAACCTTTTGAGGACTGAGACATTACTTGTTCATCTCTCATTCCATTGCACATATCAAGCCTCAACTACCTGTTAAATGGACTACCTTTCTGTGCTTTGGACAAAGCTAGATATATTGTTTTACACAGCTGCTGAAGAGAAAAGGCATTTGTTGTGCTTGTACATTTACACCTAGTCTGAAGCATAGGTACAGCTTAATCCCAAGCCACAGTGTCCTTTGAGACTCTAACAAATTACTAGGAGGACTCACAAATAGTCACACCCACCTTCTTTTTAGACACAGGACGACCCCGAGGCCTGTCATAGGCGATTCGAACTGGTTCGTGAACTGAAAGATAAAAAAAGTATATCTATATCCTAATACATATAAAGAACTAGGTGGCATCACGACTGAATGGATGAGTGGTCACCATGAAGTGCATGGAGCACCTCTCGATCCTTCCCTCCCCCGGCCCCCAAACTGCTCACCATGAAGTGGGGGTTGGTGGCAGGGTGGGACTGGGGACTGTTGAATAGCAGTAGGGGCTGCTTCACAGGGTGGCTGTGAGCTAAGCGGAGCAGTCACCCAGGCAGCAGCAAGTTTCGTGGAGCAGTTGTGGGGTCGGGGAGCCTTGCAGAGTAGTGGCGGGGCGGGGGGAGTCTCACGGAGCGTTCAGCGGTGAGCTTCGCGGGGTGGCAGCAAGCTTCACAGACCAGTAGAGGGGCAGGGGAAGCCTTGCAGAGCATCGCAGAGTGTCCCAGGGCAGGGAGCTTCACAGTGTCGCAGGGCAGCAGAAACCATGCAATGGAGGCCAGGCTAGGCCTAGGGACCCTAACCGCACACAATTTGTGTGCGCTGGACCTCTAGTATACATATAAAATCCTAAGTGACTGGCCATAGCTATGATGTGCACTGACCATCAGGGGGCAGATGCTCAACGCAGGAGCTGCTGAGCTGTGGTCACTTGGCAATGGCAGTTGTCAGGTGACACCCGGAACCAGAGAGGAGGGAGCATGATTATGGGGTGTGTCACCTCAGTACCACCCTCTCACAACCCAGAATCCCTCGGGGGATGTTTGAGACCCGGTTTTGGCCCTATCCCTGTAGGCCAGGCCAAGGGACCCCACCAGTGCACAATTGGGGCCAGGGAGGGACCGCAGAAGGGCTCCAGGGTGTGTCTGGCTGATTTTGCCCAGTCCTAATCGGCCGAACCCCAGCAGCAAGCTAATCTATTGGTGGTCAGTGCATGTCATAGCATTTAGCATATTAGGCTTTTAGTATATAGGATATGTGCTTTTCCCATATTTGAGAGAAAATGAGGGTTCTATAATTTTGGCTAATAGCATTTCTGCTGACAGAAGGTGTCTACGACGTGCATAAGGGCAGTTGCTTGGCTTTGCTCTTCTCAGGAACTGTGTAACCCTGGAGCATGGAGGCTGAACACAGGGGCTCAATTGAGGGCTCCTTGCTGTGGGAGAACCTCCTTAAAAATAAGATGCCCATGTTTATGATGAAGGACCAAATACATGGATCATCTTCCATGACTACAGGACTACACTTTGCTTCACAGATGAACTATGTGCAATGCTATGTATGCCCTCCAGCATCATTGTGACTATCCTACTTTAAAGAATTAAAGTCCACACAGAACTTTCCAACAAAAACAATTGTGCTTTTTATACAAAGCTCCAAATCACATTATTATTGTTATTATTATTTAGTGATGAAGGGGAGATCAGCAGGCCTTGTTTTGTCTCATCAACCACTCAATTCAAAAACTGAGAGATTCTGAAATAGAAAGGACTCCACTTTCCCTCAGGGAGGACATACTTAAGCATTCTGATATGCTACCACCAACTGCAGTAAGAGTTCAGTAGAACAGTTAGCAATCCATTTCAATGCCAAAGTTAACAAACATAAATCATGGGACTGTTCTGTTAGGGGGAAACTATATTAACACTGCTGGGTGTAAATTTGACAGTTTCAAAAACACAGAACAACACAGGTGACAAATGACAGGGCACTGTTTCCCACCACCACAACCTTACACTCAAAGTATTGCAGCATCAGTCCCGCACTTGAAGCACAGCCCAGGCTTGGCTGAGTGAACACTTGGATGGGTAGGGCCATGATCAGCACATCAAAAGGCCACAAATAATAACATTCTACTTACTGAGCCTAGACAAGGCAAGGCCAGAAAACAATCAGCAGTTGCTGGGGGCCAGGTAGGAGAGGGGACTGTAGACACTTTCTGGGGACAGACTCCAGCTCAACTATACTGGTGGGTTCATGCCTATACACATTTACCAAAACCCTTCAAACTGTCCACTTAAAAGAGATGCATTTTATTGCTGGCAAATTGTACCTCAAGAAATATAACACAGGAGAGCAGGAGATGACCTCCACAGAGCACATGGCTCCTGCTAATGGATACATGAGACCATCCCCGTCCCATGTCCTCCCATCTCACTGTCACAAAGCAAGTGTCACTACCCTAGGCCTTCCTTGGCTCAGAAGGCTGGGTACCCCATCCCCCCGAAGGCCATGGGCAATAAACAGCTGAGATGACCCGGGCCAGTTCTCCCATAGTCAGGGTTAACCTGCTGGAATCTGAGCAATAAGGGAGACCCTGAACAATATGTGGGATGCTAGAAGCCAAAGACTACTCAGCAGTCTCTTTAGAGTGCTATCATTAGACAAATAGAAAAGTGAATTTCACACAAACATTGGCAGTGGTATACAAAACTACTAGGACTGTTTTAGATTAAAAAACGCAAAACCAAAGAACCCTATGTTGAGGAGGATTTGGTGGGTGGAATCAGAGGTGGAAAGGTAACAGGGGTCATTGGTTATCTTGTGGCTGAGGGTCAGCAACTTCTTCAAAACAGGGAGGCAATGTCTCCACCTGTTCCACAACCAAGTTCCACCAACTCCTCTTTAAGTGTTAAGCAGAAGACTAATGGAGAGCTCTGCACCGATGCTGGCACTCACCTTTGGGCTCTTGGATGAGACACAGCCTCTTGGGAGCCGGAATCATGCCGACCTTCAATGACTTGCTGCTGACCCTCTTTCGGGGAAAGCAGGCCTGGGATAGGTTAGACGTGCCAGCAGGGCCATCCTCGGCTGCCTCGCTTGGAAGGCCATCAGTCGGAAGGCTGCCCTCGGAGCCCTCAGAAGTGGCAGCCCCTCCTGGAGCCCTGGAGGGCTCTCCAGGAGTGAGGGCCTCCTCCTCCTCATCTTCCTCTTCCTCATCTTCCTCCTCCTCCTCTTCCTCCTCCTCAGGCATCACCTCTAGGCTCTCCAGCTCAACCTCCTGGTGAGGAGGCTCATTCGCAAACTCTCCTTCCCCTTCCACGGACTGGAGGGCGCTTTCACTGGTATGGAGGTCCAGCGAAGGTGATGTAAAACAAATCGATGGGCACAGTTCAAATACCTTCTTTCGATAGAATTTGAAAGCTGAGCTATTTTGGTCTTGTAGAAACCTGGGAAAAAGATGATACACATTGGTTAACCGGACAGTTCTCTGAACATTCTTATTTGCTAAAACTATCTGAATGGACCTGATGAAGCTGGGGGTGGGACCAGGGAGTAAATAACCTGACCTCTTTCTAGCAATTATGGCTGATGGTGCAGCTTTGTAGTGAGACAGAAAGTTTGAGAAGCCAGAATGTGAAGCCTAATTGCTTTTCCGGGGAGGGAGGTGGAGGAACAAGGTATGCAGCAATGACCAGGGAATGTGCTGGAACGAGTTCTGACACTCAGCCCTGATATCCAATCTGGCCTCACTCATCCCTTTCTAGTGAAGTCACTAACCCTCTGGACTATTTAAAAAACAATTTTTTTTTAAAATTTTTTTACAGATCGAAGGGAAAGGGATAGAGTTAGAAACATCGATGAGAAACATTGATCAGCTGCCTCCTGCACACCCCCTACTGGGGATTGCCCGCAACCAAGGTACATACCCTTGATCGGAATCGAACCTGGAACCTTTCAGTCCGCAGGCCGACGCTTTATCCACTGAGCCAAACTGGTTTCGGCCCTCTGGACCTTTGAGCGCTCTGTGACTCTAGGATCCCTCTCACATTTCCAGGTACAAGATGGAGGAAGCGTGTCACCCACAGAACTGCCTGTCTTGTGTTCTGCACAGAATCTGTTTAAACATGGTGGCAATAAAGCCTCTCTGAGTCTTCAAGTTCGAGAACCTCCTAGACCTGTAGTCACAGGTCGGGGAGGGTGTTGGCTGATGTAAAAACCAAATCATGTGTGAAGACACAAAATACACTTGGACCAAAGAAAAGACAGCCCTTGTTCTTGGACAGGACAACTCGACCTCATGAAGATGTCACTTCTTCCCTAGTTAACATATTAATGTTGAAAGGTAGCTCAATAAAAGCATCATTTGTTTCTGGATCTGGACAAGATGATTCTAAAGTCCACATAGAAAAATAAATATGCAAAGATATCTGGAAGAACTCTGAACTAGCTCCACCAAGTATTACAAGGTGTATGATGCCTCTACAGTTAAAATAGCATGGTACTGTGATTAAGAGGTATAAATTGGTAGCTGCAAATTAATCACAGGGATGTAAAGTACAGCATAGCACATATCACCAATAATATTGTAATAAATATGCATGGTGCTAGGTGGGTGCCAGAATTATTGGAGATCACTTTTTAAAATTATATAAATGTCTAACCACTATACTATATACCTGAAACTAATAAAATAATACTGAATGTCAACTGTAAAAAAAAAGCATGGTACTGGTCAATGAATAGGTGGACAAATAGACCACAAGAAGAGCTAGAAACAAAGCATCTGATGAAGGGGGACTCTCAAACCACTCCAAAAAAGAGTCTTTTCAACAAGTGGTGTTGAGACAACTGGGAAGCTTTTAAGAAAAACATTTAAATTGAATCCATGCTGAAACTCCTGCTCCCAAATAACCCCAAACAGATCGGATATAAACACAGAAACCAAGCCGAAACCAGTTTGGCTCAGTGGATAGAGTGTCAGCCTTCAGAATGAAAGGTCCCAGGTTCGATTGCGGTCAAGGGCATGTATCTTGGTTGTGGGCACATCCCCAATCCGGGGTGTGCATGAGGCAGCTGACCAATGTTTCTCTCTCATCGATGTTTCTAACTCTCTATCCCTCTCCTTTCCTCTCTGTAAAAAAGAAAAAAAGAAAAAAAAATGAGAAAAAGAAACCAAGCTATATAAGTTATGTTAGAAAATACATAAAGGTCTATAACCTGAGTGTGGGAAGGTTCTTTCTATGACACAGTACTAGGGGTAATAAAAGAAAAAACAAATTAAGAAATCTAAACTTCTGAAGAACTACCCATTGGCAGAGTAAAAGATACAACATCAAAATAAGAAGGAAATATATACAATTACATCCCAGATAAGAGCTCTTAAAAAAATAAGAAAGAAGACCAAAAAATCCAACAGAGGAAAGGGCAAAGATTAAGAACTTCTACCCTCCAAAAGATATTGCTGGAGCTTGGCCAGTGTGGCTCAGTGGTTGAGCATCAACCTATGAACCAGGAGGTCATGGTTTGATTCCTGGTCAGGGCACATGCCTGGATTGTGGGCTTGATTCCTAGTGGCAGGTGTGCAAGAGGCGGACGATCAATGATTCTCTCTTATCACTGATGTTTCTCTCTCCCTCTCTCTGAAATCAATTATATATACATATATATATCTACGCTAATAAAAGAGAACCATGCAAATTACCATCACTCTGCTACACCCAACAGCCAATCAGAGTGAGTATGCAAATTAACCTGAAAAGATGGCTGCAGCCCCACCCGCAGCCACTATGGGCCTGAGCGGGTCTAAGATGTTGAGCACCAGTGCATGAGGCTGGCTGCAGCCAGGGAGACCAAGAAGCCACCTGCCCCGTGATCCCAGGCTACAGTCAGCAGCAGAAACCTCACATCCGCCTGCCCCATGTCCCAGGAGAGATGGAGAAACTGGGCCCCAGCTCCTGAGGCTGGGTGCGGCATGGGAGAAGAAGCTGCCTGCCCAGTGATCCCAGGCTATAGCCAGCTGGAGAAGCTGTCCACCCCAAGTCCGCCCACCCCCACATCCTGGGGGAAATGGAGAAACCAGGCCCCAGCACCTGGGCTGCAGCTCGGGAGACAAAGAAGCCGCCTGCTCCATGATCCCAGGTCACAACCAGCCAGAGAAGTCACCCACACTACATCCCAGGGAAGACGGAGAAGCCGCCTGCCTGCGGTCTAAGTACCAGCACCTACTGCTGGCTACAGCCTGGTAGATGGAGAAGGTGCTCACCCCAAAGTCCTGGGCACCAGTACCTGCAGCTGGCTGTGGCCCAGGAGACAGAGAAGCTGCCCACTCCCCGGTCCCAGGAGCCAGCTCTTGTGGTTGCAGCCCAGCCGAAGCCACCTGCCCACTATCCCCTGCGGCTGCAGCCGGCCTGGGCGCCTATTGCTGACCAGAGGGAGGGAAACCCGGATCCTGGGTGCCTACGGTTGGCTGGAGGAGGGAATCCTGGGTCCCGGATGTGGGGCTGAGGCAGAGGTGGTTAGGGGCAATCAGGTTGGCAGGCAGAAGCAGTTAGGGGCAATCAGGCAGGCAGCAGTTAGAAGCCAGCAGTTTTGGATTGTGAAAGGGATGTCCAACTGCTGATTATCTCCTCAAGGGTCCCAGATTAGAGAGGGCGCAGGCCAGGTGGAGGGACAACCTCCTACCTCCTCCATGCATGAATTTCATGCACTGGGCTGCTAGTCAGACTGGGAAAAAATGTCTGAAAATCATATTTCTAATTAAAAACTTGTATGAAGAATATACAATAAAAAAAAAGTTGCCCTGGCTGATTTTGCTCAGTGGATAGAGTGTAGCCCTGCAGACTGAAGGGTCCCGGGTTCGATTCCGATCAAGGGCATGTACTTTGGTTGCAGGCACATCTCTAGTAGGAGGCATGCAGGAGGCAGTTGATCGATGTCTCTCATCAATGTTTCTAACTCTCTCCCTTCCTCTCTGTAAAAAATCAATAAAATATATTTTAAAAAAATTAAAAAACAAAACAAAAAACAAACAAATAGGTGAGTAACATACAGTGGTCCCCACTTCTCTCAGCTTACCTATTATAATTTTTATTTTACTGCAAATGCTATAATTATTTTAAAAGTAAAAAAAAAAAGCCCTGGCTGATAGTTCAGTTTATTGGAATGTCATCCTGTACACTAAACATTGCAGGTTCGATTCCAGGTTATGGCACATACTGAGGTTGTAGGTTTGAACACAGGTCAGGATGCATATAGGAGGCAATTAATCGATGTTTTTCTCTCTCAGTCTCTTAAAAAAATCAATAAAAAGCATATTCTCCAGTAAGAATTAAAAAATAAAATTTAGCTTGGCCGGTGTGGCTAAGTGGGTAAGTGTTGACCTATGAATCAGGAGGTGACAGTTTGATTCCTGGTCAAGGCACATACCCAGGTTGTAGGCTCGATCCCCAATGGGAGGCATGTAAGAGACAGCTGATCAATGATTCTTTCTCATCATTGATGTTTCTACCTCTCTTCCTCTTTCATTCTCTCTTAAATCAATAAAATACATTAAAAAAATAAAATACAAAAATAAAATACAAAAAGACTCTAAAACTGAATATCCACAGAAACAAGTGACTCTGACTATATGTCAAAATGATGACACAGTCACACACACAGAATGAATCAACTTGAGCAAATACTGAGCACATCAGAGATATAAATCTTTCAAGGAAAAAGAAACACAAAGGCATTTTGGCCTTGCCCAGGGTAGTGAGTTTCAAACTATTTTTATGAGCGTTGGGGGACAGAATGCATTACCCCACCAGATGTTGCTGTAGGACCCAGGAGTCTCAGTGTGGGTAAGGAGAGGACAACATGTTCTGACAAACATTGCTCAAAAAAGGCTACACAGCCCTAACCAGTTTGACTCAGTGGATAGAGCGTCGGCCTGCAGACTGAAGGGTCCCAGGTTCGATTCCGTTAAAGGCATGTACCTTGGTTGTGGGCACATCCCCAGTGGGGGCTGCGCAGGAGGCAGCTAATTGATGTTTCTCTCTCATTGATGTTTCTGACTCTCTATTCCTCCCCCTTCCTCTCTATAAAAAAATCAATAATAATTTTTTAAAAAGCTACACACAGGGTGAGGAATAACCCCAAGACCAGTTGGCACCAAGTGCCCAGAATGATGCCATTTTTCTGCAAACTTTAATTTTAATAGGGGGAAAGGACTGATGAAAGCCCTGGTTGCTGTGGCTCAGTGGTTAAAGTGCTAGCCTGTGCACTAAAGGGTCATGGGTTCGAATCCTACTCAAGGTCACATACTTGGGTTGCAGGTTCAATCCCTAGCCCTGGTTGTGGTGTATATGGAAGGCAACCAATTGATGTCTCTCCCTCATTGATGTTTCTCTCTCCCCCACCTCCCTCCTTTCCACTCTCTCTAAAAAACAATGAAAAAAAATCCTTACTAGAAAATTAACAAAACAAGGCCTGATGAAATACTCCCAGCTTCCCTGTACTGAACTGTCCCCCTCACTGGTCTTGCCAGGGCAAGATCCTACATGCCACAGGCAGCCCCACTCTGAAGCCTGCAGGTGATAGTTCCTGAAGTCATCATGCCTGTAAAAGGCAGATCTAGGCAGAGTATTTGCAAAGCCATCAATGCTCTAGGCAACTGGTCTGGGTCTCCCAAGAAGCAGAAGGTACCCTGAATGCAGTGCTTAGTCAAGGTCCAAAACAAGCTAGAAGAGCATGCTCAGTCACCTCTGGGTCCAAGAAATGCACTAATGTGAAGTTTTAAACTGCATACTAAGGCACAGTTCTGCAGCACATTGGAGCAGGGCAGAACCCCAGCAGACTGTAGGATACGATGTACACAGCAGGAAACCTACTTGTTCTTTATACACTCCCCATTAGCTCTAAGGGGAGCCCATAGGGTTATGGTTCAGTAATAGGAACCCTGAAGGAGAGAATCTGTATCCCAGAGGCAGAGCTACTCCCTGACTATGTGTGCTATTCTGAGAAACGGGGAGGATAATGGTACACCTCCAAGCCCGAGGATGCTAGGCTGTCACTGCATGGAAGTGCTTGTTGCCTACACTTAGACCAGGGACCACTATCACTTCTTAAGCAGCAAATTCTCATCAGCGCACAGTAGCCAGTATGACCAGAGGCAGTGCCCTCCTCCTCCTCAGACTCTTGGGTGAGGATGTACCCTCCCTCATTCCACCACTGTTCTGATCTGCTCAGGTCCTGGGGACACTGCCCCTTTGCCCAGGGAGCTCTCTCTCTTCCCCTGGAAAATTCCAATTTGATTTTCAAAACCAGTTTACATGTCTCTTTGGGGAGCTTTTTCCCATTCCCTCAATATCCCAGAACAGATGCTCCTCCCTCCAACCCTGAGCTCAGCAGAAGTCACAATTTATCCCACATGACCCGAGGCATTTGTCTGGCTACCTTTTGGGCTCTCAGGAGATCTGTGGAGTGAATACACTCAAACCAGAAGGGTGTGATGGGTACATACCACAGGTCAGGGTTGTCGGTGCTGTTTTCTATGCTGAATTGTTCAATCTCTGGTCCCACCTGAGCAACAAATTTGGCCAGTTTCTCTGCAGTCTCCATAGTCTTCAAGTCAACTATAAAACAAAGCAACTGTCACGTGTAAGAGTGGCCACTTCCCATGTAGACATCATAGGGCAGTGGAGACTAATTACAAAGACAGCCCCTTATGACCCCTCCTGCATATTTGCCTTTTGCCCTGTGACTCTGCAGCTCTGTCCAGCAGAGGTGGACTGTCCTCTCTCTTGAACTGGGACTGGCCCCAATACTCCTGCTAACCACCAGGGATGGCAGAAGTCCTGGAGCTCTGGTGCCTCTACCAGATGCCTGACACTAACCTCAGGTGAATCAACCCTAGCAGGCTGCTGGGGGATTACAAGCACATGGTCCAGATCATTTCAACCAGCCTCAGACATATGGGTAGGCCCAATCGACTAGGCTTAGCTCCTATGTGAAGCCACAGTTTGGAGCTGCTTGTTCTATAGCAGCACTTGGGTAGATGATTTCCCCCCACCTCTATGTTTCCATTTAGTGCTGAGGAAGAAGCATTGGTCAGGGAGCAGACCTACTGCAGAAGCAGAAGGTAACAACTAGAAGACACAGAAGGGGTATGTTGGTAACTTCAGAAGAAACTGCAGGTCAGCTAATTCTAAAGAGAGAACATAGAGACCTAGGGGGAAGAGGCAGAACAATACAATGCAGCCCTATGGAACGTAAACGGGGCAAGAATAAAGAGAAATGGATTAAGGAGTTCAAAGCCCCAGGCACCGGCATACAGCAAAACCTGGTGGTCAGCAGTAGAGAAGCAGTCACTGGGCAGTAACCCTCAGGATAGAAAGAGTGCAAAAGAGCTCTCAGGCTGCCCCCTTGAGGAAGCAAAAGGAAAGTACCATCTCATATACCCATTCTCCCCAGCTCACCATGGCTAGTGCCCACTGCCCAAACCACTGAGGCCATCCCAACTCTGCGGAGACCCCTAGAGATTGGATATTCAGGACTGGGGCTCAGAGGAGGGAGACACGAGTGAGCACTCACCGTCAGCAGACAAGCAGGGAGAGGAGCTCTGAGGGGCTTCGGATATGTCCACTCCTGCTGGTTTAGGGGATGGGCCTGCAGCTTCTGAGCTCAGGTCCTGAGAGGCCCCGGCGGAGTCTGGTGGGCAGTCCTTGGCAGCATCATTTCCATCTGGCTGGGGAGGCTTTCCTTGCAAGGAGCCTGGAGCTTGCCGGATGTGGTGTTTCAGCCTGGTGCCCGAGGAAAGGAGGGTCTGGGTTCCAGTGGTTGCTCTCCTCACCTTCCAACCCTGGAGGCCTGGAGCTCGGAGCAGCCCCCGCCGTCGGCCTGGGAGGAGCCTCTTCTTGAGGCTCTGGACTGCCCGGGCGTACAGCATAGCCCGGACTGCACACTCTGCAGCCATTGGCTTCTGACCCACTTCTGGCGAGGTCTGGCTTATCCGCTGTGCTTCTGCCAGTTTCAGCTTATAATAGTTATATTCCAGACTACTGTCATCAGATAAAAACCTATATAACAAAACAGGCACAGCAGGACATTGCTAAAACACCAGCATGCTCACATCATTGCTGCAAATACACTTCTGCAACTCTTTTCTACATGATGGCTTCTCTACTGTTGAAGGTTCCAGTTGGCTCCCCCAAGGATCCAGAGCTGGTCCCAGGTCACCCATTTTGCCCAGTGACTGCAGGACAACCAGGAGCTTTGAGCAGTTGGTAGAATCCTCCTCCATTTCTGTCATCAGCAGCCATGAAGGACCTCAAAGCTCCTGGAGACTTAGCTACACAAAGCAGTTACCCTGGAGCCATGGAAGCATTTTGCTGCCAGCACACGACAGGCACTGCTCCTGGACTCCATTTTCAGAAGGTGACATTCTTGAAATGGTGGGCGCTCAGTGACCTTTTAACTATATCATTTACTCTAATAAGCAAGTACTGTATTAGGATAAAAATTTTAATTTTAAAAAGTCCTATTCATATGAAGAGGCAATAAGGCAAAAGGAAGTTTAACAAATAGTAGCAATAAATCACAAATAGTGCTGTGACATATCCCTCATCTTATACACATTCTTTCCATGTATATTGCAGCTCATTCTTAAGCCGGCAAAGCAGGGATGCAGACTTCCAAGACTGAATGAAAGAGGGCCACAGGGCAGGTCTGCAGCAGGGCTGTTGCTTGAACCCTGGTGAGCCCTCTTCACCCTAATGTTCTTCCCAGTGGTCAAAATAAACACCTTACCCGTCGCTCTGGACACTATCAGAGTGACATAAATGTTGCTGTGTGCTTTATGGCAGGGATTCGGAGAGCTGAATGTAAAAACCTACCAATAAGCAGGGTCCTCCTTGAGAAGAGCTCTCTCTTTAGGAGACAGGCTGCCTCCAACGACACGTGTGACCAGCTGGTTGATGATGTCCACCACCTTGTGATCTGCTCGCTGGGGGACAGCTAGAACACACAAAAGGGCTTTTCTGAGAAACACTGGAACACATGGTGCCTGGGAAGACCAGGACAGAATCAGGAGCTTAGGATGGAGCCTAAGCAGACACTAGCAACTGAAATTCTCACTCATGAGAGACGAACTTTGAAAAGAGGAAAGCAGAGTGTTATTCTAGAAACCAGTATATACAATAACCTCCCAAAAGCTGTAACAACATAACCACCAGGACAGAAAAAGTTACAGGCTTACAATAACACTACAGAGTAATGTATGTGTATGTTCTACAGAAGGAATTGGTATGCAGCACTCCATACCACTTCTCGTGTATCATTTTAACTTGAATTTTCACAATATTAAGGGGGCAAATATAAAGATATAAAATGTATTTCAGTACAAAATATATAAACATTTGTCTAAATTATGATTCCCAATAGTAAGGAGGGAAGAAAAGACACAAAAATATGGAAACAGAAAAAGAAAATATACCAGAAAGTTAACAGATGTTATCTATGGGTGGTAGATTTATCAGGATTTCATTTTCTTTGTGTGTTATCTACAAAATATAAACATACATGTGTTCTGTAACCAGAAAACATACATATGTAAATTTATAAAGAAAAGTTTCCCAATTAAAAAAGTTAATGGCCCCAAAGTAGGTATTCACAAAAATATTTGCTGAATATATGAAAACATTTTTCAAGTGTGAACTTCTTCCAATATGGCTATACTTTTTGTCACTAGTAACACAGAAGAACATGTATCCTCAAATAATAAGATAGTGTAGTTTCCTGATATTTGCTAGTTTTAATAGGACAGAATGTCTACTTGTTCACTCATTCAATAAAAGCCACTGCTGAACTGGAGGTTTTCATTTGTTCTGTGGAGTAACAGCACTGTTCTTGCCTATGTCTGAATTTTAGCTTTAAGTTTATTTTAAACATCAGTGGGAGCTCCTACACAGAGAAATCAATCTTGCAACTGCTATGTTTTTACAAGAATTTCCCTTTTGAAATTGTTCTCCTTTCTTTTTGTTATTGGCTCTCATTTTATAGAACTGCTAATTGTACATGATTTTACAGAAAATTCAGAGTTCTAAAACCAGCAGCTTTCAGAAACAAATGCCAATAAGTTGGTCACTGCAACCATCTCTAGAGAAAATGACCATACCAAGGGCCAGAAAGTGGGTACCAGCAATCCTTCTCCTGAGACTATATCCTTTTAAAGGAGGATTTAAAAATACAAATTAAAAGTTGTAATAATCAACAATTTAACCAAAGATGTCATCCCAGTGTTTCTAACATACTGTAATGAAAACAGTGGTGGGGCAGTGCTGGTGCCACCAGCTGAACAGATAGCCAAGGCTTACAGATGCCAATTACAAGGGGACCAAGCTCTGCTAAGCCTCAGAAGCTTGTAGTAAAAGGCAGCATGAGTCCAACATCAAGGGAAAGGTGAGATAATTTATGTTAGCTAGTCTAGAAAAGTGAGTGGATGACTCTGTCACCCGAATCAACCAGGTTGTTCTTCCCTCAGTGTAGCTCAAATACAGCCTCCCTTTAGCCTCCCTAATTCCCCAGGCTGGGACCTCTCCTATATCCCTTTTAATCCTAGCACTGGAAGGGACTGATTTGGGTGATATCTTTCCCTCAGGAGTCTGGGGTCTTCTCAGAGACAGTGTCTAGCATTTCCTTTTCCTTCTAGGAATACCCGAGAGAGGGAGGGGCCCTATTTGAACAAAGCTTCTTAATCTTGGCTCAGGATAGTAGAAACCTCTAGAACACGCAGGCAAAATTGTTAAAAATATATGTTGGTGATGCTTTTTGTTAAATCTCACCTGAGAATATATTTTTAAACATATTTTTATTGATTTCAGAGAGGAAGGGAGAGGGAGAGGGAGATAGAAACATCAATGATGAAACAAAATCATTGATGGGCTGTCTCCTACACGCTTTCCGCAACCCAGGCATGTGCCCTGACTGGGAATTGAACTGTGACCTCCTGCTTCATAGGTTGACACTCAACCACTGTGCCATGATGCCTGGGCTGAGGATATTTTTTCCATTGCTTTTTTTTTTAAAAAGGGAGAGTGGAAGAGAGAGGGAAAGACAGAGAGAAACATCAATGAGAGAGAAACACATCAATTAGTTGCCTCCTGCAAGAGCCCTGACCAGGGCACGAGCTGGGGAGGAGCCTACAACTCAAGTATGTGCCCTTGACTGGAACTAAACCCAGAACCCTTTGATCAGCAGGTCGATGCTCTATTCACTGAGCCAAACTGGCTAGGGCTCTATTGCTTTTCAGAGTGTGAAAAGGAGGAAATATGTATTATGGGGAGAGAAACATTGATGTGAGAAATACATTGACTGGTTGCTTTCTGCAAGTGCTGACTAGGAGTGGGGAGCAAACCCCAAAAAACCCAGGTACCTGTCCTTGACCAGGAATCAAACCTGTGACCCTTTGTTGCACAGGCTGACACTATAACCACTGAGTACACTGGCAAGGGCTGTATGTGCATTTTTCATGGTAAGGGCTGTGGCTTTTCATCAGATTCCCAAAGGAGTGTCTAAAGACTCCTGTGTAAGTTGAAGATTCCTCATATATGCTCATAGAATGAATGCAGACAGACATGTATACTAGCCAGTGCAAGTTTTCTGCTAAAATTCTGATTTGTTTTCAGTTGGCTAAATAACTTCTTGTAAAATCTCAAAGAGAATAAGAGATATTACCAAAGGAAACAAAGAAACAAAACAAACACCCCATCATGAGCCGTGCCTGGTGTGGCTCAGTGGTTGGAGCACTGGCTTGAGCATCAAAGGGTCACAGGTTTGATTTCCAGTCAAGGGCAAGTTTGATGCCTGGCAAGTTCATCCCTCGCAGTGCGTGCAGAAGGCAATGAATCGATGTGTCTCTCTAAAAATTAGTGGAAAAAATATCCTCGAGTGAGGATTACAAAAAAACCAACCTCCCAACCCCCAAAAAGAATCCATACAAAAAAAGAACACAATACCCATGAAAAGGAAACAAATTACAACAAATAGAAACATTTGCTGCTTTCCTTACCATCACTTAAACCAGTCAGAACTTTGGCCTGAATTTCAGGTTTGGTAGGAGGAACCGTTTTCTCATCTTGAGTTGGCGCAGGTTCGGCTTTCTTGACCTGGAGTGGACACCCACTGTTGACCAGCCAGGCTTTCAGATGATCTATGTACTCTCTCCCAAACAGAGTGGAGTCTTCAAAGTTGGGAAATGAGGCAGGAGAGGGAGCTATATCTTGGAGGCCGACAGCTTCTAAGATTTTCTCTTGCCGGAATGAAGAGGCCAAGGAGAACGTCTGTCCCAAAAGGGCTAAAGACTTCCGGCAAAGAGAATTGGTGGTCTCTAGGGCAATGGCCAAGTCCAGGGGGTTACTAAGGGTCTTCATTTTGACACTCAGCTCGTAGGCATTGCAGGCCATGAGCAGGGGTGTGACACTCTTTAGAAGCCGGTCTTGAAGCCTCATTATGTACTTGTCAAAGGGCTTTATGATTTCAAAAAAGCAATTTTTGGTCTTCACAGCACCTTTGTCTAAAAGCATGTTTAAAAACTCATTATCAACTCTGGGTGTTTTCAAAGCAGAGTGCTTTAAAAATTTGATAGTAAAAAAGCAAAAATCTCTGTGCTCTGGTTTTAAGGAGCATTTAAATGAGGCAAGCATTTTAGCACAGGTTTCAGTTTCAAGTTCAAAGAGAGTTTGGAAAAGCTGGGAAAATTTAACATCATCTTTTATAGTGTGAAATCCTGCCCATTTGATTATTTCTATCCCAAATCTTGAAAAAACATCAGACTTATCTATGAGGTCAAAACTCATTTTTCTTCTTGGGAGACGAATGTCTTTGAGATTGAGCCCCAGAGGGATCTTCGGAGGGGGGAATTGAATATCTTCTGTCCCTGGGTTTGTACCTAGGGTCACATCAGAACTTGGGGTGGTTTTCTGGATTTGATTAGTGCCCTGAGTTTTGGGAGTGATACGATTTATAGTGGGTACTTTTTTTGTGCTCACATTCCTCAGTGTGACAAGTTTCCCAACTCCCCCTTTAGGTGTAAGCAGGCCCTGAGACTCCCCCTTTCCTAGAAGGGCACCCTCCTGATCAACGATGTTTAGACCCCGGCCTCTGCCCTGAACTTGGCCACTGGCCCTGAGCACAGAGTCTGCCTCCCCCGAACGGTCCACGTCATAATCCCGACTCTCTTTCTCCAAACACTCTTTCTCAATCAGCCTGGAGGACCCAAAGTCCCCCAGTAGTGCAGAAGGACCAAAATTATACTCCTGTGACCAAGATGATTCTTGAGAAACTGGGTGGCCAAGGTCTTGTTCCCAAGCGCCACGAAGTGTAAATTTCCAGTCTGGAGAACGGAAATGTCCCAATTTCCGGTGGCCAAAGACCTGATCTCGGGAATCAGGGTGGGGAAATTCCAGATCCCGGCCACAGTCTTTGCGAAAGTAGTTGTCTTCATTTACAGATGGATTGTTTGACCTGAAGGAAGGTCCTGGGAATACATCACCTCTCAGGCCTTCTCTCCCAGCATCTCGAGAGTGAGCTACAGATCCGCCCAGAGTGTATCTGCTGTCACTGTGAATGTCATCATACATATCTGCTCTGACTCTTGGCAGTGTCCTTATAAGATCTGAAATAAACAATCCAAAAGGAAACACATAGGTACTTTAGACCAAAAGGTACAAACGGACAGTGCATAGGCTACCAAACAGCTGGAGTACTTTATCTGCCTGAGTGTATTTTCAAAATTCCTATTTGTTGCCATTATTTAAAATGTGTGTGGTTTTCCTTAAACCTGGAATTACTACTTTTTATTCAAAAAGAGACCTACAAGCACTGAGTCTGCATCTATCCTAATGATACTGCATCAAAGCTGGGTAGCAGTGCCCCTTAATCACTGAGATCTCTTGCCCTTGCTCAGCAGGCATCTGGTTTACAAGCCCTTTTTTAGTCTCAAGAAAGGGTGTTTGGCCCTCAAATAACCTGGCTTTTAAAAACATATATTTTTATTGATTTCAGAGAGGAAGAGAGAGGGAGAGATAGAAACATCAATGATAACGGAGAATCAATGATTGGTTGCCCTCTGCACATCCACTACTGGGGATGGAGCCTGCAACCCATGCATGTGGTCTTGACCAGAATCAAATCTGGGACCCTTCAGTCTGCAGGCCGACACTCTATCCACTGAACCAAACCAGCCAGGTCAACTTGGATTTTTTTTTACTGTAACTGGGACACTTGTGTATTTCTACCTCTATCATGAAACACACAGGTTTTTTAGAGGTCGCCAACCTTCCTTGCCTTCTAGTAGGAACTCTTAGCCCATAGTGCCACTGAGGCAAAAGCCACGTCTGATAGTGTACCCACGACAGCAGACTGGGCCACAGCTGAGCAGCTGACCCAAAGCTGGCTGATATACTCCCTCTGAAAGGTTCAATGGGCCAATGAATCCTCTGAAGAAAAAAACAGGATAAGGCAGATAAGAGAAGGCAGAAGCTAAACAAGCCATCAAGAGAGGCCACAACGAGAACTGAATAGTATGTGATTTTGTCCTCCCCTCTGTGTAGAAATTAGGAAAATAGGAATCTATATTTGCATGTGGTTATTCATGTACAAAGAAACTCTCTAAGAAGGGAGGAACATAAGCAAATTATGAGCCTTGGGGAAACTTTGCACAGAGCGCCTTTCTAACTTTTTTTTTTAATATGTTTATTGATTTCAGAGAGAAAGAAACATCAACGATGAGAATCATTGATTGGCTGCCTCCTGCACACCCTATAACGAGGATCAAGACTGCAACCTGGGCATGTGCCCTGACTGGGAATTGAATCATGACCTCCTAGTTCATAGGTCAATGCTCAACCACTGAGCCATGCTGGCCAGGCTCTTTCTAACTTTTAAATCAGAATCTATTACCTAGTCAAAAGTCAAATGAAAAGGGAGAGAGAGATGCCATGAGGTAGTAATGGGGTGAAACTGAAGGAAGCCAAATATATATTTTATTGATTTTGTACAGAGAGGAAGGGAGAGGGATAGAGAGTTAGAAACATCAATGAGAGAGAAACATTGATCAGCTGCCTCCTGCACATCCCCTACTGGGGATGTGCTCACAACCATGGTACATGTCCTTGACTGGAATCGAACCTGGGACCTTTTAGTCTGCATGCTGATACTCTAGCCAACTGAGCTAAATTGGTTAGGGTGGAAGACAAATCTTTATACAAATCTAAGTTTATTTGGTCAGCAGTACTTACTGAGCATCTACTGTGTGTGGGCACTGCTTTAGGCACTGAAGTTAACAATATATTGGGAAGGCTTGGCATGAGGGGTCACATTATGGGGGAGTCTTCTAGGCAGAGGGAGTGTAGGGACAAATTCCTGATGTATGACCAGCAGGAGATAAATGAAGAGCAAAGTGGTAAGAAGGCAGTTTCTAAACTCTGTTGTATATGGAGTCCCTTTGGGGCCCCCAGGCATCCTGATTTAATTAACTAGCATGGGGGTGTGACCTGGACATTGGGCTTTTTAAAAGGTCCCCAGATGATTCTAACATACAGTAAATTTAGCGAGATACAGATGGAAGGAAGGTACAATATCAAGGTTGGCCCTCAAAGGGATGCTAGAATAGTCGGAGTAAGATGGAAAGCCACAGATGGGGTTCAGAGCAAAGGAATGATCTCACTAACTACTGTGAAGGCAATAGACCAGTGGTTGGCAAACTCATTAGTCAACAGAGTGGAAAACCACGGCTCATGAGCCACATGTGGCTCGAGAGCCTCGGTTTGACAACCACTGCAATAGACCAAAAGGAAAGAAAGTGAATGTTGAGGTTACAGCAAAAAGTTCACTGGGATGATCTAGGTATTAATGACTACTGATGATGTGGTGAGTGAGGTAGCATTAGAGGTAGAGTGGTGGCTGCTTTCTGCACAACAGGATTTTAAAAATATATATATTTTTTTATTTTATTTTTTACAGAGAGGAAGGGAGAGGGAGAGTTAGAAACATCAACCAGCTGCCTCCTGCACGCCCCCAACTGGGGATGTGCCCGCAACCAAGGTACATGCCCCCGACCAGAATCGAACCTGGGACCCTTGACTCCGCAGGCCGATGCTCTATCCACTGAGCCAAATTGGTCAGGCTGTACAACAGGATTTTTTGATGCCTTGTAAACCCAGGCATTGGAAAAGTACAGAGTAGAACAGGGACAGAGAAAGTCCAACTGATGAACCATGCAGTTCAGTGCCAAAGAGATGGTTCCAGAACCATCTAGCATCCTACTTGGTTACTAGTTCATCCCTCCCCAAACTTTCTTGAGGTAACAATATATGTATTGGTGTTTGAGTCTCTAGATAAAGATACCAAGATTTATGTCTCTGTATACAGTGTGTCCCCCAAAAATATATAGACATAAATGTGACAAAAATCAGCTGATAGTTCAATTTAAAAAATGAAATGTATGTTAATAAACACTGCCTTTTTTAATTATACGAAGTGTGTGTATATATTTTCTGGGGCATCCTATATACATATATATGCACATATAAGTACATATAGGTATATGTCTTTGTGTATGTATATATATATATATATATATATATATAAACACATAAGTATTTTGGATTACATATTACTAAAAGAATTGATGGATGCACAGACTACTACAAATATAGTTACTTCCCAGGGTTAAGAAATCAGCTAAAAAGGCTTTTACATTTTACTCTTAACCATTTCTCAAGTCTTTCAATCGTTTATAAGAGGGATATTTCTGTGCACTACTCACAGAGTTTTTGAAAACTCAATCAATTGGTTTCTCCAGGTCCAAAGCATGTAACAACAATTATCCCTATTGCAAACACTTTAGACTCACTCAACCAATGCTAAGAAACCCTCCTCCATGCCAAGGCTGGCTCAGGGGCTAGTGCAGCAGCAAACAGCACAGGCCCAGCGATGAGGCCTGAAGAAGGCCAACAGAGGGGTGAGCACACAGTATACTTGGGGCCAGGAAAGGCAACCAAATCAACCTTAAGTCCTGCTGGGGCTTCCTGAGGAAGGCATGCTGGAGGGAATCAACCAGGCAGAGCTGGGATGAGGAGGGATTCAAAGCACAAAGAGGTGGCACAGTATCACTGAAACATAAAGCCCAAGGCAAAGAGTAAGGGTTGGGAGCCTTTTGCATGATAGTGAGGGACCTCCATGTCATCCTGTAATCTGTGTGGACCCCGTTTTTGATTCTGCTGGCATGGTGTTTCAAAATTTCCCAAAGGGAAACATTTTCAGGCAGGGCCTATTCTCAGCAGCTTTACAACCCCTTGTACCACCCTGCAGTCTTACACATATTACTGTTACCTCCCTGCTCCTGCACTTATCTGAGGATGTAACCCCAAAGTGGGAAGCCCCGTGAGTCCAAACAGGACCTTGGCCCAGAAAGGTTGGCATTAATAGATCTGTAGTCAGGACAGATTTGAGAGGAATGAAGTCCGAAGCTTAGAGACCATTCAGTAGGAGATTACTGAAATAATCCAAGCCAGAACTGGTTAAGAGCTCAAACCTGAGCAGTGGTGGTAGGGATGGAGCCAGAAGATTGATTCAACAGCCTTTCTTTAGATGAGGCAGGCTTTCTGGGGAGAAGCTCCTGGTAATGATAATACCTTCTTCTACACAGTGATTTAACATGCAGATCCAGAGAAAATTTCATTTTCCCTTAACAAATAGGAATGTAGGGATTGAAATCCTCCTGCTCTGACCCTAAATGCCTCCTTACTTGCCCCGCCCCCTCAGTTCCCAAACAAGCACTTTAGTTTACCTTGAGCTTTAAATTGCAGAGCTTCACCTACAGCTTCACCACTGGGGTCCATGTGATACCTGTTAGCTTTTTCTTGTAGCACGGCATCAAAAGTCTCCTGTGCAATTCGCCTTGTAGCCATGTTTCTCTGACCTGTAGCAGAGGGAAAAAAGACACTAAGAATGACAACTAATGATCACAGCTGGCACTCTATTTCAGCTCATCTTCAGAGTAAGGAGGCAGTAATCCACAATCCAGCCAGGTACTACAGAGGAAGGTCGGATTATTTCTAGGGGCCTCTGCTCTCAGGAAGCTCGCAGGTGTGTGTTGACTGAAAAGGACAAGACAAGCATGGTGATCTTGAACAAGTTATTTTGTTTCTCTAAGACCATTTCCTCAGAATCCTTCAAAAACTCTCTGAAAACAGTCCTTATCTCCTGGGATTGCTGGATGTCTGCAAGAAGCAACACACATAACTGAAGATTAACAGTAGGGAGTGGGAGCATAACCTCTCACATGGTGGTTAGGAAAGATGTGACTGTCCTCATGTTCCAAACAGAGCCAAGAGGCTCTAAGAGCCAACGACCCTCCAGAGAGAAGCCTCCTACAGGAACACTGACTAGTAACAATGAGCTAGTGACAGTTGCAGGAAGGAACTCCCATGACCTTATTTACTTGCAACAGCCCAGTGAAATGGGTCCTGTTGTAAATGACATTAAACAGAAGAGGAAATGGGAGACTTAAGCTAAGTGACTCACCCAAGGTCAACCATCCAGGGCTGAAACCTGGCAAACAACACTAGTAGTGGGGACAAAGCCTGAAGACTAAATAGAAAAAAAGACTAAGAAGCAACACGGAGGAATCCCATGGCGGCCCGTCCTTAACCACCAAGATATTCCTTCCAACTTGAAATCTCCAACCCAAGACCCAAGCCTGCGCCTGCCTTGCAGTCAGGCTCCTTATAACCATCGCCTCCTTTCCACCCTTTAGTCCTTCTCCTAGGGCGGGCGCCCCTTGTTCTCTACTGGCAAAGGGAAGGGGCCTCGGGCCAGGCGGCGCGGGATCAAATCAAAGGACCTAACCTTTCTATACCTCCGTTTTGGCCAGCTACGGCATGGGAAGCTAATGATGGGGTTGCTGTAGGCACTGAATGAATCCGCTAAAAATAGCCAAGGGCCGTATACAGAACCCTGCCTCCGTGATCGCCTCACGCGAAAGGCCGCTTCGGGCTCGGGTGGAATGAATGAGCGAGGAAACGAATGAATCCTTTAGGTGCGTCCACTGCCCCCGGCCTCCGAGGGCGAAGAATAGGGGGCCTCGGGCCCCGGAGGCCGCAGACCGCCCCACCAGGCCGTCCCGTCCGGGACGCGGCCGTCGTGCAGCCCGAGGGCCGAGCCCGTGGCGCGATCGGGGGGTCACAGGGCCCGCTTCGGGCCGAGCCCGAGCCCCCAGACCCTGGGGCCCACCCACCGACAACGCGCGGGGCCGGGCCTCACCCGGAGCCCACCGAGTGCGGAGTCGCCCCCGCCGACGCCAGAGATTCAGCCACCACCTTCGCCACCGCCCCCGCCGCCGCCGCCGCCGCCGCGCGAGGCGGGGACATGCAAATGAGCCAACGGTCCCTGCAGCGCTGCGCCGCGCAGGCGCAGGTCCACCCCGCGCCCTGGTGCGCAAGCGCTGGTGGCCACTGCCGCGCCCTCTTGTACAGGCGCGCTACCTGATTCTTCAGGGCGGAGGCTCCGAAGGCGAAAAACTTCCATGTAGGGGACGCTGAAAACAGAGAGCAGCCTGGAAAAAGCGGCAGAGACACCGCCGCCGCATACCTGTTTGCCTTTTGGGCTTTGCTTGCGCTCGCAGTAACCCTTGGTCAATCGGGGCGCGGGGCGCTTAGCTGGGGAAGGCCGAGGCGAGGCGGCCCCAGCGAGCCTGCGCGCTTACGGCGGCCTGAAGGGGCCAGAGGCGGTGCCGCCAGTGACAGACACGTACAACACCTTTCCCACGTGGCCGCGAAGACCGGGTGAGAAGCTGCAGCCGCTGAGACCCCTGGCGCGCGGGGCGGGGAGTGGGCGCCGCAGGGGCGGGCTGGTGACTGTGGACCGTCTTTGAGGACTTGCTTTTGGAGAATGACTCTTACAGAAGCCGCCGGGGGACAAAACTGCCCCCTTCCCTGGCCTCCGCGGGTTCAGGCCTAGGTACTGAGTGCTTGCTTGTACCAGGCTCTGTCCTAACAGTGAGGGAACGGTGAAGAATAAGATGGATTGGGCCCAGCTTTCCTGGGGTTTAAATTTCATTGGGGGGGGGGGGGGAGGCTAGATGGTACAAGCAAATAAATTAATCATGTCGCTCTTGATAGAGATAATATTCAAATAAAAGAGATGCGAAAGGAGGTGGAGGCTGCTAACCAGAGTGATTATGAAGGATGTCTCTTGGATAGCTGGGAAGAATGAGAAAGAGGTAGAAAGCACAGGTGAGGAGGTCTAGGTAGGAACAGGGCAGATAAAGAGACTGGGTTTTGTTTTCAGAGGGTTGGGACACCACTGCAGGATTTTGATCAGGTAAGAAGGTGGTTTCTTTATGGAGATGTTCAGGGTGTGGCTGGGAAGAAGCAGGCCAGGCCACCCATTGGGAAAGATAGTGCCTGAATAAGGGTGGGTGTAAAGGGTGGAGGAAGATGAATCATTCAAAGTCTCTGATGTTTCCATGTACCATTTTCTTGAGCAGAGGTCTGGCTGCCAGATAGGATCTTGCTATTTCTCTCCCGCACCCCCCCCACTCTGCCCCAGCACCTTGGCCCCTCTCTTGGCCCTGGCTTTTACCCAGGTGATTCTCAGATGACCATCCTCAGGCACCATCTTTCTCATTCGTTCTAGATTGATACTTTTGTCCCTCACCCAGTCTGGTGCTGGATCTAGGAGATCCTACAGGATCTCAGAGATGGTCCCGGAACTAGACACTGATCTCCCAGCTCAGGGTTGGGCAGAGGGAGGTTTGTGGGGTGAGGTGGGATGGGGGATGCAGAGCAAGGTCAGAGGGCATAGGCTCTATCTGAGTAGCTAGCGAAGGCTCCCAGGGGGAGGTGGGCTGGAAGGGCTGGTGGAGATGCGGGAGGGGTAAGTTCCTAAAGGGTACCTGAGCCCAGAGGGTTCTTAGCTTCGCACAAGAAATAATTCAAGATACGAGCCAGTCAAAAGGTTAGAGTGGAAGCAATTTTATTGAGCAGAGAGGACAAGCAAGAAGAGTTACTCCACAGGTAGGGTGGTGGGTTCTCCTTAAAAGAGAAGGAAGAGAGACCCCCAAATGTCTCTAGAGGTGGAGCTTATATGTTTATAGTGTCTATGGAAAATTACTGGTATGGGGAAATAGAGTGGAAAAATGGGATTAACTTTAATGGGATACCTTTAACAAGGTATATTTGTGGTCTGTTTTATGGTTTGGCTAAATGATAATGTATGGGCGAGTAGATATTAACCAGTCTTCACAGGAATTTTTTTGTTTCAGAGGCTCCTTGTGGTCTGCTTGCATCTCTGGTTAGCCAAGTTCTGTCAAACAACATGTAGGAGGCCCCTGACTTAACTTTTACTTTAGTTAATTTATGTAGTCCTATATTAGAAGTTCCTTAGACTAGAGCAGTGGTCGGCAAACTGTGATTTGCCACTCTGTTGACTAATGAGTTTGCCGACCACTGACCTAGATTCTCAATTCCAATAATTACAGGCTGTTGTTGTTCCTTGTGATTGAACCCCTCTCCAGTGGTCAGTAAACTCATTAGTCAACAGAGTGGCAAGCCGCAGCTCGAGAGCCGCAGTTTGCTGACCACCGAACTAGAGGACCAGGTGAAGGAAAGATGTTATGAGGCAGGATAGATAGCATGATGGCTAGGTCTTTTACTGCCTGTATGACCAATGGTGAGTTCTTCCCTCTTTGAGATTCAGATTCCTCATGTGTAAAGTATGCATCCTCCACCCACCCACCCCTTTTAAAATAGATTTTAGACAAAGGAAGAGGAGAGAGAAACATCAATTTGTTGTCCCACTTATTTATGCAATCATTGATTCTTTTTTTTTTTTAATATATTTTACCAATTTTTCACAGTGAGAAAGGGAGAGGGACAGAGAGCTAAAAACATTGATGAGAGAGAGACATTGACCCGCTGTCCCCTGCACGCCCCGCACTGGGGATGTGCCCACAACCAAGATACATGCCCTTGACCGGAATCAAACCCGGAACCCTTCAGTCCACAGACCGATGCTTTATCCACTGAGCCAAACCGGCTTCGGCCATTGATTGATTCTTGTATGCGCCCTGACTGGGGATAAGCCCCTAATCTTGGAATGATGCTTTAACCAATTGACCTACCTGGCCAGGGCAGTGTACAAATGTGTCTTTGTGACAAGGTGGCTACTTACCGCAGGGTCTGAAGCATGACCAGTGTGATGGAAGCAATGTCAAATGCCAGAGTTAGGAGTGGCAGGCACCAGCTTGGAAGTTTCTGGTTCCTTGGAGCTCGCTATGGAACACCCACCATGCCATCCGCCTGGACTTCCCACTGAGAAATTATCTCAAAACAGAAAATCCTTATTGTTTTCCTTCACTTTTGACTTTAGCAACCCCTGAACAGACTACTTGTTCTGGGGCAGAAAGGAATGAGGACTATCTGCAAAGGAGGGAAATAAGGTGGACTATTTGGTGCCCTTCCACTCCCTATATCCACGAATAAATTGGCTATATTACCTCTTAAGCAACAAAGGAAAGGATCTAATAAGAAACATTTATTAAGCTCTTATTCTATGCCAGAACCTGTTCTAAGTGCTTTTAAAGAATTAACTGGTTGAATTTACACTATAGCCCTATGAGGTAGATTTTGCATTTATCCCTGTATCACCCATGAGGGAATTGAAGGAGAGTTTGGGATTTGAGTACAGTACTGGCCCCCGAGCCTGTCCTCCCTCCTGGAGCGTCTGCACAAACATAGATAGAATATTCACATCCTGGGCCACCTCTGCAAAAAGGAGCATGGGCTAGAGTGGCCTCTTTCCACAGAGCCCAATTTGCCCTTGGATTTTTGCCACAATCCAGTACCACTGTCCTAGTGTCCCCGTATCTTTGTCCTCCTAACACACTTTCTGTGTTGTGTGATTCTAGATTGGACCTGTGATCAGAAACAAACTATTTTATTTTATTTTTTTATTAATTTTTATTAATTTTTATACATATCTCCCCATTGCCCCCCCTCCCTCCCAGGCATACCCCAACCCCCAGTGTCTGTGATCATTGGTTATGCTTATATGCATGCATACAAGTCCTTTGATTGATCACTTATTTACCTCACCTAACTTTAATCTTTCTGCTGTAATTTCACAGTCTGTTTGATGCTTTGTGATTTTTGTCCCCCTGAGAATTATCAGTCTACTCCCTTTCTGTGCTCCTGATTCTATTATATTCACCAGTTTATTCTGTTGATCAGATTTTTAATTCACTTAATTTTTAGATTCACTTGTTGATAGATATATATTTGTTGTTCATAATTTTTTGGCTTTTACCTTTTTCTTCTTCCTCTTCTAAAAGAGTACCTTTCAGCATTTCATATAATACTGGTTTGGAGTTGATGAACTCCTTTAGCTTTTTCTTCTCTGTGAAGCTCTTTATCTGCCCTTCAATTCTGAATGATAGCTTTGCCGGATAGATTATTCTTGGTTGTAGGTTCTTGCTGTTCATCACATTGAATATTTCTTGCCACTCCCATCTGGCCTGCATCGTTTCTGTTGAAAAATCAGCTGACAGTCGTATGGGTGCTCCCTTGTAGGTAATGAACTGTTTTTCTCTTGCTGCTTTTAATATTCTCTCTTTGTCTTTTGCTCTTGGTATTTTAATTATGATGTGTCTTGGTGTGGTCCTCTTTGGATTCCTTTTATTTGGGGTTCTGTGTGCTTCCTGGACTTGTAAATCCATTTCTTTTACCAGATGTGGCAAGTTTTCAGTCATTATTTCTTTAAATAGGTTTTCAGTATCTTGCTGTCTCTCTTCTTCTGGCACCCCCACAATTCTGATGTTGGTACGTTTGAAGCTGTCCCAGAGGCTCCTTACATTATCTTCACATTTTTGGATTCTTTTCTCTTCTTGCTTTTCCAGTTGAGTGTATTCTGCTTCTTTATATTTCAAATTTTTGACTTGATTCTTGCCTTCCTCTATTCTGCTGTTAGGACTCTGTATAATATTTTTTATTTCAGTCAGTGTCTCTAGTTGGTCCTTTTGCATCTCCTCTTGGGTCTCATTAAATTTATCCAACTTTTCTAGCATATTCTTGAAAAACCTTATAAGCGTGGTTTTGAACTCTATATCCAGTCGTTTTTTTCCCTCCATTTCTTTTGTTTGTGATCCCTTTCCTTGTCTCAGCATTTTCACTATGCCGGGGAAACTTCTGTGTTGAATTCAGCTTTATGTTACCAGACTTGCAAAACCGAAGAAGCCTCTGTTGAGCTTGGGAGGGTGGAGTTTCAGGGCTTAAGGGACCGCCTTGCTTTCCAGTCGGCCCCGCCCTCCACGGCCTCTGAGTCTCATGTGACTGGGTAATTGCTGGAGCGTCCTTGTGCGTTGGCCCCCACAGTGCCTGTAGACCGCTGCCCCTCCGGCTCCCCTGTGCACCAGGACCACACGAGACTAGGTCCCCAGGGTTTCGCCCAAAACAGGGGCTTAGTGGAGTCAGAAGTGGCACAGTTGGGAGGGTCTGTCTCCCGCCCAGTCGCGAAAGCCAGCGGCACAATCAGCAGTCTGTCCTCTTTGCAGTGCCGTGCGCGCCACCAGGCCTTTGATCTTGACCTTTTGCGACTCCCCTAAATTTCCATGCACTTCTTCCTTTTCACAGTCCAAACTCCCCCCGTATGAATTTCGGCTGGATCTGGGGTTTAGTGTTGTAGGATAAGGGGTTCAATGCCTTTGAGAGTCTCTGTCTCCCTCCCGTCAGAGAAAACCAGCCAGGCACTCTGGCATCTGCTCTCTCCACGCGCGCGTCTCCGTACCTCAGCTTTTTGCAGCTCCTCTGGGTCTCTGTGAGCCCCTCTCTTTCCCTCTAGTTGTAGAACTTCCACTCAGCCAGCTTTCCTGTGGTTCTGGATGATGTCCGTTCTGTCTTCTAGTTGTAGTTTTGAAATTGTTGTGCGAGACAGCAGTGTAGGTGTTTACCTATGCCGCCATCTTAGATTCTCAGAAACAAACTATTTTAAAAGACCGTATTAAGGCAGTTGAGGAATTTGATCAGGGATTGTTAGATCTAGAGCTGTGCTGTTTAATAAGGCAGCACTGAATCACTTAAGATTATTTACATTAAAATGAATTACAAATAAAAGGTACACATTCAGTTTCTCAGTTGCTAGCTACATTTCAACTGTTCAATCCCACAGGAACTGCACAGATATATAACACCGTAGTTGCACAGAGTTCCACTGGATGGGTGGTCAGATTCAGGTCATGTTTTGCCAGGACTTCACAGGTGCATTTCATCTGGGCAGGAGGTAGGTGGTGTTGGGTTTTTCTTTTGATATGAAGTCATGCAGTGGACAGATACTCTGTGCACCTGATGTCAGGTTCCTCATCAGTTTTATATCTCATAGCTTTGCTGCTTTCAGGGGTCATTGCCTAGATCTGTTCTGTTTGATGGATTAGCTGAGATTCAGTTATAAGGCAGAACTTTCCTTCATCCTCTCTCTATAACTTGGTACCCACTTGTATGAGGGAAGCAGGATAAATGCTGAATTTTTGCCAGTTTTCAGAAAAATGGGCTGGGTTTATTTTAGTACTATTATGAATGCACAGATTTTGATTTTGATATCCATTGGGCTTTTAAATTTTTATTATTATTATATTTTAATCCTCATCTTTGGCGTGAGGGTATTTTTTCCATTGATTTTTTTATAGAGTGAAAGAGAAAGAGTAGGATGTGTGTGTGTGTGTATGTGTGTGTGTGTGTGTGAGAGAGAGAGGGGGGGGCCGGGACATTGATATGAGAGAGAGGTATGCACCCTTGACAGGAAATTGAACCTGAGACCCTCTGGTGAGTAGGCTGACACTCTAATCATTGAGCATACTGGCCAGGGATGGACTTTTTTTTTTTTCCTCACTTGTCTCATCTTTAGCTAGTGAGCACCGCTTAGGGTTTGCTCTCAAGTCCTTTGATATCATTTAATTTTATTCTATTTTTACTTTTTAAATATGGAACGCTTGACAAATTTGCATGTCTTCCTTGCACAGGAGCCATGATAATCTCTGTATCATTCCAATTTTAGTGTATGTGCTGCTGAAGTGAACACTGATATGACTTCTTTAGAAGCTTCCTTACATTCTGGTCTCACAAGATGCTCCTGGTTTCCCTGGCCTACTTCCTGTCCAGATCTGAAATCAGTCATTTCTCCAGGAGTCCTGGTTATGGTAGTTTGAGGCCACAGTTGTGTTTGGAGTGCTTATTGCTACTGTGGTGTCATTTCCTCTAGGCATTTTCAGTTGATATAAATATAAAAATTGGGGGGCGGGGTGTTACTTAAAAGAATATGTATCATAAGCTTGTATTGATAATTGCAGTTCAAATTTTAAAATTCTGAGTTTTTACTTTTTTAATTTTCTTATTTTAGAATCTTTTTTCTTTTATGCTGCCACCTAATTACATAAACCTTATTACTTATTTGCTACACTTACAATAATTTCATAATAACATTAATAATGTAGATTTTCTTTTGTATTTTGTACTATCCTTAGCATATCTCTCTCTATATATAAAAGCAGTGACCATAACGACCAAAGGCTTGACTGAACACCAGAAGGACAGGACTTGAAGCTAGATTGTTCTTTCTGAACTTACCTTGTCTTGCAGTCAGTGCTGAGTTGCCTTGGTGACCCAGCACTGACTGCTGCCACTGCGGGTGGAGACCCAGCACTGACTGCTGAGGGGGCTGTGGCTCAGGCCTGGAGAGAGAAGTAGGGTCAGATCTGTAGCCTCTGTGGCAGCTTTTGAACAGCCCTTGCCTCTTTCTTTCTCTCTAGGGCGCGCACACCTCTCTTTCTCTCCGGGCCTCTCTGATTAGGTCCAGAGATAGGCCTAGAGACCCGGACTGGCATAGAAACCAGCTAATCAGAACCAAATCTGGGTGAACTGTGAGGACAATGGCCGCCTAGGAGGCACAGCTTTTGATGCTGACTGGCATAGAAACTGACCAATCAGAATCTAATCTGAGTGAACTGTGAAGACAGAACCTAAGGTGGGGCTAAGGAGAGGTTTTAATGCAGTTGGGGGCGAGATCAGGCTGCAGGGGAGGGCAGTTTGGGGTGAGATCAGGCTGGCAGGGGAGGGCTATTGGGATGAGATCAGGACTGCAGGGGAGGACAGTAGAGGGCTGGATCAGGCCTGCAGGGGAGGGTAATTGGGGGTGAGATCAGGCAGGCAGGGGAGGGCAGTTAGGGGCGATCAGGCCTCAGGGGAGGGCAGTTGGGGGCAACCAGGCAGGCAGGGGAGGGCAGTTGGAGGGAGAAAACAGGCCATCAGGGGAGGACAGTTGGGGGTGATCAGCTGGCAGGGGAGAGCAGTTGAGGGCAAGATCAGGCAGGCAGGGGAGGGCAGTTGTGGGAGAGATCAGGCCTGCAGGCAGAGGCAGTTAGGGGCAATCAGGCAGACAGGCAGAGAGGTTAGGGGTGATCAGGCAAGCAGGCACAGGCAGTTAGGGGTGATCAGGCAGCCATGCAGGTGAGCGGTGAGGAGCCAGCAGTCTCAGATTTCGAGAGGGATGTCCAACTGCCGGATTAGGCCCAATCCTTCAGCCTCCATCAGTGCCTTAAACCCCAGCAGCAGTGGCAGTGGCGGTGTTGGCACCCATGTTGGTAGCCCGAGCAGGCAGTGCGTTCCATCAGCAGTTGGCCCAGCACACACACATGGAGGTGAAGTCTCCAGCACCCACTTTCCCACAGGCCTGAGCCCCAAAGCAGCAAGGGATGAGCTGGTGATCCCAATGGCCTGATAGCCTGGTGGCGGAGGCAGCGTTCGGCCTAGGGATTGGCGAATGAGCAGATGGCCCTGATTGTAGGAGGCTAGGCCTAGGGACCCTACCCACATGATTTAATTGTGCACTGGGTCTCTAGTATACTAATAAGAACATACAGTCATATCACTGTGTCTTAAAATCATATGAAGTCGTCTGATCAGCACAGATACACTCTTAGATTTGTGAGCTTCATTTTATTCTTGCTTTTGTAGAATTGCTTTTATTTTTATTTTTATTTTTATTTTTATTGGTTTATTTATTTTTTTAACCACATAAAACATTTACATGGGTTCCAAATTCAAACCTGTAAGACAAGGTAAGTTCAGAAAAAACAGTCCAGCTTCTAGTTCTGTCCTCGGCACTCTTTTCTCTGCCTTTCTTTTCAAGTAACTATTTCTATTAGTTTTTTATTTAGTCGTCCTCTTTATTAATTTTTATTTAAAAACCTTATTAGAATAACAGTATTTTATTATAACAATACTAGGCCCAGTGCACGAAATTTGAAATTCATGCACTGGTAGGGTCCCTAGCGGCTGCAAGCTGCTGGCCGGGTACTCCCTCCTTTCCTCTGGCCGGCCCCACCCCCTGGTCAAACTCCTGGACAACTCCTGGTCAAGGGGACAACTTGCATACTACGCTTTTTTTTTTTTAATATATTGATTTTTTTTTACAGAGAGGAAGGGAGAAGGATAGAGAGTTAGAAACATCGATGAGAGAGAGACATCAATTAGCTGCCTCCTGCACGCTCCCCACTGGGGATGTGCCTGCAACCAAGATACATGCCCTTGACCGGAATCGAACCTGGTACTTTTCAGTCCACAGGCCGACGCTCTATCCACTGAGCCAAACTGGTTTCGGCGCATACTACGCTTTTATTATATAGGATTGCCTTATATGATTACATAAACATAACTATAACAAAGTAATATATAGTTATACCAGCATATTTTATAATATATAACATAATCTTATATCCTATCGAATAAAGAGGGAATATGCTCATTGATCATCACTCCATCACAAAGATGGCTGCACCAACAGTTGAGGACAAGTTCCCATAAGGAGCCTTAACAAGCATTTAGCAGGGACCTGAGGCTATGCCCTCCCCTGCCCCCGTGGAGCTTGACAGGGGACTTCAGGCTGCACTGCCCCCTCCCATCCCAGCACCAGGCCAGGAGACCTCAGGCTGCAATCCCTATCCAGTGGGGCTTGACAGGAAACCTCAGCTGTGCCTCCCACCCTAATGCTGGGTCAGGGAACTCAGGCCATGTGCCCCCCCCTCCCCCGAGCAGGGCTTGACAGGGGATCTCAGGCTTGATGGAGAACCTCAAGGCACACTCCCTGCCCTGGTCTGGGCTGGGGGACCTCAGGCCACGCCCCCCATCCTGGTGCCAGGGGATCTGAGGCTACGCCCCCTGCCTGGCAGGGCTTGACAAGGGTGGGACCGGCTGGGTTTGGATCTAGCCCAAAGGAGGGGGCTGGCCAGGTCTGGGTCTCAAGCGATTTTGAGGTGGATGTGGGTGGCGTAGACTTGACTCTGGGTCCCGTGGTGTGCCTCAGATTCTGACAGGAGGAAGGTTTTCATATACATTTTACTAATTTTCTTCCATCTCTGATACTTCTATTATAGAGAAAGGGCAAATAGCAATATTAAATTATTTCCTCTGATGAATCTGCCCCCTTTTTTATTTTTATTTTTTTAATTCAATCTTTATTATTCAGATTATTACATTTGATTCTCTTTTTTCCCCTCCATAGCACCCCTCCACCCAGCTCCCACCCTTCCCTCTGCCCTTACCTCCCTCCCATTGATCTCATCCATAGGTGTATGATTTTTGTCCAGTCTCTCCCTGTACACCCCTTGCCCCTTTCCCCCTGAGAATGATCAGTCCACTCCCTTTCTGTTCTCCTGATTCTATTATATTCACCAGTTTATTCTGTTGATCAAATTTTTAATTCACTTAATTTTTAGATTCACTTGTTGATAGATATGTATTGGTTGTTCATAATTTTTTGGCTTTTACCTTTTTCTTCTTCCTCTTCTAAAAGAGTATCTTTCAGCATTTCATATAATACTGGTTTGGAGTTGATGAACTCCTTTAGCTTTTTCTTCTCTGTGAAGCTCTTTATCTGCCCTTCAATTCTGAATGATAGCTTTGCTGGATAGATTATTCTTGGTTGTAGGTTCTTGCTATTCATCACGTTGAATATTTCTTGCCACTCCCGTCTGGCCTGCATCGTTTCTGTTGAGAAATCAGCTGACAGCCGTATGGGTGCTCCCTTGTAGGTAATAAACTGTTTTTCTCTTGCTGCTTTTAATATTCTCTCTTTGTCTTTTGCTCTTGGTATTTTAATTATGATGTGTCTTGGTGTGGTCCTCTTTGGATTCCTTTTATATGGGGTTCTGTGTGCTTCCTGGACTTGTAAGTCTATTTCTTTTACCAGATGTGGGAAGTTTTCAGTCATTATTTCTTGAAATAGGTTTTCAGTATCTTGCTGTCTCTCTTCTTCTGGCACCCCCACAATTCTGATGTTGGTACGCTTGAAGCTGTCCCAGAGGCTCCTTACATTATCTTCACATTTTTGGATTCTTTTCTCTTCTTGCTTTTCCAGTTGAGTGTATTCTGCTTCTTTATATTTCAAATTTTTGACTTGATTCTTTTTTTTTTAAATATATTTTATTGATTTTTCACAGAGAGGAAGGGAGAGGGACAGAGAGTCAGAAACATTGATGAGAGAGAGACATCGATCAGCCGCCTCCTGCACACCCCACACTGGAGATGTGCCCGCAAGCAAGGTACATGCCCCCGACCGGAATCAAACCTGGGACCTTTCAGTCCGCAGGCCGACGCTCTATCCACTGAGCCAAACCGGTCTCGGCTTGACTTGATTCTTGCCTTCTCTATTCTGCTGTTAGGACTCTATAATATTTTTTATTTCAGTCAGTGTCTCTAGTTGGTCCTTTTGCATCTCCTCTTGGGTCTCACTAAATTTATCCAACTTTTCTAGCATATTCTTGAAAAACCTTATAAGCATGGTTTTGAACTCTATATCCAGTCGTTTTTTTTCCTCCATTTCTTTTGTTTGTGATCCCTTCCCTTGTCTCGGCATTTTCACTATGCCGGGGAAACTTCTGTGTTGAATTCAGCCTTATGATACCAGACTTGCAAAACCGAAGAAGCCTCTGTTGAGCTTGGGATGGGTGGAGTCTCAGGGCTTAAGGGACCGCCTTGCCTTCCAGTGGGCCCCGCCCTCCACGGCCCCTGAGTCTCAGGTGACTGGGTAATTGCTGGAGCTGTGCACGCCCGCAGTGCCTCTAGACGGCTGCCTTTCCAGCTCCCCTGCACACCAGGACCACACGAGTCTAGGTCCCCAGGGTTTCGCCTGAAACAGGGGCTTAGTGGAGTCAGTAGTGGCACAGTTGGGAGGGTCTGTCTCCCACCCAGTCGCAAAAGCCAGCGGCACAATCAGCAGTCTGTCCTCTTTGCAGTGCCGTGCGCGCCACCAGGCCTCTAATCTTTAGCGACTCCCCTAAATTTCCATTCACCTCTCCCTTTTCACAGTCCAAACTCGCCCCGTATGAGTTTTGGCTGGATCTGGGGTTTAGTGTCGTAAGATAAGGGGTTCAATGCTGTTGGGAGTCTCCGTTTCCCTCCCGCCAGAGAAAGCCAGCCAGGTACTCCGGCACCTGCTCTCTCAGCGCGCGTGTCTCCGTACCTCAGCTTTTTGCAGCTCCTCTGGGTTTCTGTGAGCCCCTCTCTTTCCTTCTAGCTGTAGAACTTCCACTCAGCCAGCTTTCCTGTGGTTCTGGATGATGTCCGTTCAGTCTTTTAGTTGTAGTTTTGAAATTGTTGTGCGAGGCAGCTGTGTAGGTGTTTACCTATTCCACCATTTTGGATTCTCTCTCTCTGCCCCCTTTTTAAAAAATATATTTATTGATTTTTTAAAGAGAGGAAGGGATAGGGATAGAGAGTTAGAAACATCGATGAGAGAGAGACATTGATCAGCTGCCTCATGCACGCCCCCTACTAGGGAATGTGCCCGCAACCAAGATACATACCCTTGACCGGAATCGAACCTGGGACCCTTCAGTCTGCAGGCCAACGCTCTATCCACTGAGCCAAACCGGTTTTGGCATGAATCCCCTTTTAATGTGCACTTATTTTGTGCACTGGTATGATTATATTATTGCATATAATTACATGATAACACTACAGTATTTTATTTTATATAATATAATCCTTTAAGTTAATATTATTAAGCTACTATTTTACCCTTTTTGTTACTATTATTGTAAGGACATGCATTATATTAACATTCCCCCTTTCTTAAAATTTTTTTTTAATCCTCCCAAGTACATATTTTTATTGATTTTAGAAAGAAAGGAATGGAAAGGGAGAGAGAGAAACATCTATTAGTTGCCATGAAGATGCTGACCAAGATTTAACCTGCAATCTGGGTATATGCCCTGACATGGAATCTAACTCTTGACCCAATGGTGCTCAGGACAACACTCCAACTAGTTGAGCCACACTGGCTAGGGCAACATTCCCCCTTTCTTATAAAGTATCAGAGGCCCTGTGCACGAAATTCATGCATGGAGTGGGGTCCCTCAGCCCAGCCTGTGCCCTCTAGCAATTTGGGAGCCCTTGGGGGATGTCTGCCTGCCAGCGGCTTAGAGTGAGCCTAAGTCGGCATTCGGACATCCCTCTCACAGTCTGGGACCCCTTGCTCTTAACCACTTGGCTCCTGCTCCTTAGCGCTGCAGCGGATGCAGGAGAGGCTTCTGGCCGAGCAGTGCTCCCCTGTGGGAGTGCACTGACCACCAGCAGGGAGCTCCTGCATTGAGCATCTGCCCCTCGTGGTTCAGTGCACATCATAGCCACCGGTTGTTCTGGTAGTTTCGCTGTAATGGTCACTTAAGCTTTTATTATATAGATAGATAGTAAACTACCTGCCCTCTTCTGTACTTTTAGAAGTTCTAGGGATGTTGGGATATCACCCCATCCTGTGATCCAGGTTGTAAAAATGTTTCCAGATGTTTATATGGCTGCAGCCCCAGTAGATACGCCTTAAATGGTGGCCAGGCTCCCAATTGCCTTATTGCCCTCAAAGAAGTTTTCTTCTCACCTTAACTTCTTAGCTCTGGAGCATCTGTTGGGTGCCTACAGCCCATGAGGAAGGGGTAAAGATGGCCACCAAGCGGATCACCCAGGAGACCTTTGATGCAGCTGTTCGTGAGAACATTGAGGAGTTTGAGATGGGGCCAGAGGAAGCAGTGACAGAGGCTGTGAAACAGTTTGAATCACAAGGTAGGGTGTTATAGCTTGATCACAGCACTGATCCAGCTCTTTGCCTGACAGTCCCCTCTGGTCCACTGCTCTTAATGTGTGAGAATGCTGTCCTACTATGGCCACACCTCACCTCATATGGCAGACCTGGGCCCTCTACCCTCTCCATGTTCTGACCTGGGCAGGCTGGCTACCTGCTCCCACCTTCCTGGGTGCCTACTTTCTACTTGCTTGGGCCTTACCCAGACATCTGCAGGGCTGGATACTTCAAGGTGGGTCTCATTTTAATTGTCACTTGCGTGAAGAGGCTTTTCCTGACCAGATCCCAAGAAACAGGGCCACCTGCTTCTCTGCACCCTGGCTTGAGCTCAAGAAGTCATAAGTGGGTGTTAGTCACTACCTGTAGAAACAGGTGTCATGCTCAAACCAGTCCTCAGAGAGGAGTGGTTTCAAAAAAGGTTGTTTGGCCTAGCCAGGTGTGGCTCAGTGGTTGAGCATTGACCTGTGAACCAGAAGGTTCGATTCTCAGTCAGGGCACATGCCTGGGCTGTGGGCTCCATTCCCAGTGTGCGAGGCAGCCATCCATGATTTTTTCTCATCATTGATGTTTCTATCTTTCTCTCCCTCTCCCATCCTCTCTGAAATCATTTTTTAAAAATTTTAAAACAGCCGAAACCGGTTTGGCTCAGTGGATAGAGCATCAGCCTGTGGACTGAAAGGTCCCGGGTTCGATTCCGGTCAAGGGCATGTATCTTGGTTTCGGGCACATTCCCAGTCGGGGGTGTGCAGGAGGCGGCTGATAGATGTCTCTCTCTCATCCATGTTTCTACCTCTCTATCCCTCTCCCTTCCAATCTTGTGAAAAATCAATAAAATATATATAAACAAATTTTTTTTTTAAATTTTAAAACAAAACAACTTTTTTTGTAGTGGCGTCCCTGGGAGTTAGGAGACCCTATAGGTCATGGTAGGGAGCTCTCCTACTCCAGGACAAGCCATGGTATGGGGTGAGGGTCATTTGACAAAGGGTGAGTCAGGGAGCTGGAAATGAACGCCGGCCCTACACTCCATATCAAGAGTCGGACTGACTCCCCACTGGCCAAACCCAGTGAGATGCCAGAGGACAAGGAGACCAGGTATTCAGCCTCAGAGGTCAGAGGCTGGTGTCCTCGGCGCATAGTAGGATATAGTCAACTGAATAATGGCTGGAAGAGTACCCAGAAGTATCCTTCCAGTGAGGGCAGGGATATAGTCAGGGTGAGGAATAATAGGAACCACAAGGGAAAAGGCTGTGGGATACCCTCCCCTCTTAGCCCACCAGGCAGATTGTGCCTCTTGTTGCAGTGATGGCATGCAGCCTCACTGCTGTTCTATTCCCTTTGGCTGGATAGGGCTAAAGAGTAAAGATCCACTCCCTTCACCTCACACCTCCATATGGATGTAGCTGCTAAGTCTGGCCTCTATAGGGAGGGGATGGGATGGAGACCTACGGAGATCCCAGAAGTCCTCTTGAGTGGGCGGGACCAGCAGAAGGGACATGAGGTGTGATCTTGGCAGGCCCGCCGGGATGATGGCTGTCACTTGTTTTCTCATTCTTCCACCCTCCTGCAGGGGTTGAACTGAGTAACATTATGAAGATGGCACCCAAAATCTCAGCAGATGGACTTCAGGAGCCTATACACGACATCCTGCAGGTAGGAGGGAGTGACCCATGAGGGCAGGGCTGACCTTACATGCCTGTTCCCATACATGTCACCTTGTAATAGTCTATCAGAGGCACCTTTTCCCTGGTTTCCACTTGGCACATATAGGTTCTGAAGGTCAGGAAATGGTCAGCATTTGCAGGTGGGCCTGAGTTTGCTTCTAGGACACCCTGAGTCCATGTCTAAAAGTCTCAGGAGTGGAGGGCACCATGGAGGAACCTCTTTTTAGCTTTCTGACTGCAAAGTTTGCTCAGAGAGAGTAGAATCATAGTAAGGCTGTCATCTATGACTATTTACCAGAACATTACAGACTTTTCCCTTAGCACTTACACTGGCCTGTAGAGTAGGCGGTATTATTCCTGAATTACTGATGGGGAAATGGAGATTCAGTGTCTGCCCTGGCTCTCTAGCAACCCAAACAAGGAAGATATAGTTTACAGTGGTAAAGTCTTTTCCTCAACGTCATCCATCAAACAGTGATAAGCTGTTGTAAAACAACAGAAGGTTCTAGTGTTTATTGAGAACAGGATGTGGACTCAGTTCTGTGCAAAGTGCTTTCTTTGTTATTCTCAGTTATTCTCCCAAAGACACCTGCAAGATTGGGATTATTATTCCCATTTTTCAGATAGTGAAATTGAGATCCAAAGAGAGTAAAATGACTTTCATGGCAGCAAGGGAGTGTAGTGATAAAAGAAGAAATTAGAGGAGTGGCCCTGGGTGTGATCGCAGCTCTGATTAAGGCAAGGTGCTTATTTTTCCTTCCTCAGAGTCCTCACATCTCCTGCCTTATAGAGGTTTTGTAAAAATCCTCTTGTTTTCTTTTGACTTTGCTAGTAAGGATGAATGTATTTTATTTTTTCCTTTTTTTATTTTAATAAATCTTTATTGTTCAGATTATTACAATTGTTCCTCCACCTAGCTCCCACCCTACCCTCTACCCTTACCTCCCCCCCATTGTCCTCATTTATAGGTGTATGATTTTTGTCCAGTCTCCCCCTCACTTCTTTCCCCTGAGAATTATCAGTACACTTACTTTCTATGCCCCTAATGCTATTATATTCACCAGTTTATTCTGTTCATCAGATTTTCAGTTCACTTGATTTTTAGATTCACTTGTTGATAGATATATATTTGTTGTTCATAATTTTTATCTTTTACCTTTTTCTTCTTCCTCTTCTTAAAGAATACTTTTCAGCATTTCATGTAATAATGGTTTGGTGCTGATGAACTCCTTTAGTTTTTTCTTACCTATGCAGCTCTTTATCTGCCCTTCAATTCTGAATGATAGCTTTACTGGCTAGAGTAATCTTGGTTGTAGATTCTTGCTATTCATCACTTTGAATATTTTTTGCCACTCCTGTCTGGCCTGCATAATTTCTGTTGAGAAATCAGCTGACAATCGAATGGGTTCTCCCTTGTAGGTAATTAACTGTTTTTCTTTTCTTGCTGCTTTTAATATTCTCTCTTTGTCTTTTGCTCTTCCTGGACTTATAAGTCTATTTTTTTCACCAGTTGGGGGAAGTTTTCAGTCATTATTTCTTCAAATAGGTTTTCAGTATCTTGCTCTCTCTTTTCTTCTGGCACCTCATAATTCTGATGTTGGTACGCTTGAAGTTGTCCCAGAGACTCCTTATACTATCTGCAAATTTTTGGATTCTTCTTGCTTTTTGCTTTTCCAGTTGAGTGTTTTTTGCTTCTTTGTATTTCAAATCTTTGACTTGATTTTTACGTTCCTCTAGTCTGCTGTTAGGTCTCTGTATAATATTTTTATTTCAGTCAGTGTATGTTTAATTTCTAGTTGGTCTTTTTCATCTACTCTTGGGTCTTGCTAAATTTATCCACCTTTTCTAGGAAATTCTTAAAAACCTTATAACCATAGCTTTGAACTCTATATCCAGTCATTTGTTTTCCTCCATTTCTTTCATTTGTGATCTGTTCCTTTGTCTCCGCATATTTCGTTGCTTCCATGAGTTGGTAGAGTAGCTTTGTGTGCGAGGTGTCCTATGTGTCCCAGTAGCTCTGCCTCCCCAGTTATCTGAGGTAGACACTCTTGGTGCACCCCTTTGTGAACTCGTGTACAGTCTTGTTGTAGTTAATTCTTGATTGTTGTTAGTATCACTGGGAGGAATTGACCTCCAAGCCAATTGGTTGTGAGGATTAGCTGTGTCTTTGCCTGGAGAACTTCTGTGCTGGACTCAGCCTTAAGACTTGCAAGATACCAACAGCCTCTGTGCTGGGCTTGGATATGATGGAGTCTCAGGGCTGAGCAGACAGCCTTGGCTTCCCGTCAGTCCTGCTCTACATGGCAAATCCTGGGTAAAATCGCGCAAGCCTTCAGACCTCTGCCTTTCTGCCTCCCCTGAGTTTCTGTACACTCTAGGGATCCGTATGAGTCTGGGTCCTCAGGGTCTCGCCCAAAACTGGGGTTCAGTGCAGTCGGACCTGGAGTTCAGTGTAGTTGGGAGTTTCTATCTTCCTCTCACTAGAGAAAGCCAGTGACACAATCAGCAGTCAGTCCTCTTTATGCACGCCTCCAGACCTGTCGTGGTTCCCCTAAGTTTCTGTGTACTCCTCCCTTTTCACGACAGTCCAGACTCCCCCCATATGAGTCTCGCCTGGAGTGGGGTTCAGTGCAGTCGGGATTTTCCATCTCCCTCCCACTAGAGGAAGCCAGCCAGACCCTCCGCCGCCCATCCTCTCCACGTACATGTCTCCGTACCTCAGCTTTTTACAGCTCCTCTGAGTCTCTGTGAGCCCCTCTCTTTACTTCTAGTTGTAGAATTTTCACTCAGCCAGCTTTCCTGTGGTTCTGGATGGTGTCCGTTCTGTCTGTTAGTTGTAATTTTGAAATTGTTGTGCGAGGCAGCAGTTTAGGTGTTCATTTATGCTGCCATCTCGATTTCTCCGCAGGATGAATGTATTTTAAAATGAGCTTGTCTTCTGGCAGTTTTGCTTCTTGCTGGTTTATCTTTTTTTTCTCTTATTGATTTGTACATGCCCTTTATATATGAAGGATCTCAGTAAGAATGATCTCTAGCAGTCATTGAGTACTTTTGAAGTGCTCAGCATTGTGCTAAATGGTTAAAACTCAATCTGTGATTAGCCCATTTTGCTGATCAGGAATATGAGGCTTCCCAAGAATAAATGACTCTCCTATAGTCATAGCCACTGAGGGGCAGAACTGGGACCCAGACCCAGGTCCTTCTCCTGGGGAAGCCAAGCTCAGAGAATGGCTTGGAGGTCTACTAGCAGTGTAGGAAACTACTCATTTGTTTGTAGCCTTTGCTCTTTTATTATTATTAATTTCAGTTTTAAATTTTTATTATTCATTACAGAAGAAGAATGTGAATATATTCTTGGCATAAAAAAGTTAAGCATCCCGAAACCGGTTTGACTCAGTGGATAGAGCGTTGGCCTGTGGACTGAAGGGTCCCAGGTTCAATTCCGGTCAAGGGCATGTACCTTGGTTGTGGGCACATCTACAGTAGGGGGCGTGCAGGAGGCAGCTGATTGATGAATCTCTCATTGATGTTTCTAGCTTTCTATCCCTCTCCCTTCCTCTCTGTAAAAACTCAATAAAATATATTTAAAAAAAAAAAAAGTCAAGCAATCTCTTGCTGATTCGGCTTAGTAGATAAAGTGTTGGCCTGTGGACTAAAGGTCCCAGGTTTGATTCCGGTCAAGGACACATGCCTGGGTTGTGGGCTTGATCCTCAGTGGGGGGTGTATAGGAGGCAGCCGGTCAATGATTCTCTCATCACTGATGTTTCTCTCTCTTCCTTTCCCTCCCTCTCTGAAATCAATAAAAATAAACAAATATAAAAAAGTCAAGCAATACTCAAGCATTTATAGTAAAATCTGAAAGTCCCTGTCCTATACATCCTACCAGCTTTCTTCTCACCCTTGCCTGTGAGTGGTGCCACAAACATTGGGGTTCGAATCTCCTAGCCTTGTTTTCAACTTGCAACTTAACCAAATCCCTCTCACATGCCATGGTGCCATTGAGCTCTGTTTGTGTGTTGTGGTTCTAATGCATGAAAAATGCTTACCTGTGGAGGAATAAAAAGCCAACTTTGTGCTGCCTTTTGGAATGAATCATTTAGAGTTATGAAGTTTATTGTAAACAGAGTTGCAGAAATAAAATCAAGATGAAGGATTGGAACTCTCTGAGTAGAAAGTGAGCCCGGCTAGTTTTGTATGTGAGGAGTTGCAGAATAAATTAGTCACAGAGAGAATGACCCCATGGTTAGTAGACAAAGCCCTGTCACCATGTTGAGTTGTCACATGTGGAACACAACAGACTCTGCCACTTCTACATTAGCAATTGTCTTCTGCTCAGCCAGCCTGCTGGGTATTGGGGTTGCAGGCAGCACCTAAGAATCATGAAGACAACCAACCCTCTTAGCCAGCTGACTCAGAGACGGTGTTATAGGATCCAGGGCAAGAAGAGATTTCTAGTAAATTTAATGGATATCAGTGTTCAGATATTGGTCATTTTCTTTTCCTCTCTCTCTTACCTGACTAAATACTATAGAGTAATCGTAATTCCAGTATTATGTGTTCTCAATGGCATTTGTGTCATATGCTTTTCAAGTTTCTTTTAGGGTTCCTGCTAAATGCCACAACCTATGTTTTTGTTTTTTGGAGTAAAATACATAAAATCTACCATTTAACCCTTCCTTCCTTCCTTCCTTCCTTCCTTCCTTCCTTCCTTCCTTCCTTCCTTCCTTCCTT